>JAQIVE010005628.1:0-12625 GCA_034698285.1 Sminthurinus bimaculatus | reverse complement strand
GTATGTATATATAGTTCAAAAATTGATTATATTATGTGTGCGGATTTGTATCCTCTATTTTTACATGATAAATACTAATTGGAGTAGAGTATAGTCAATTAAATATTTTGTATAATATGGACAGGGTGTCCAATACGCATATGAATTTACATTGATTAAATAATGTGTTGTTTACGCTCAACGCTCATACATTTTGGTTATTTGGTGGTTTTCAAAATGTCCTATACAAACAACAAATAATATAACTGTCTGTCTATCATATTTTGTTTTTGCCTCTGGTTCACAAATTTACAATTCGTCCAGCAACAGTCACAGAGTTCAACATTTTTCTATCGAAATTGTTGTGTAAATAGTAAATACACTCTCCGTCTGTATGTACATGTACACAAACAAAGCTATTTTGTGTCTGGGCATGATAAATAATTATTAATTTATATCTACCTACATATACTACATACTAGTTTAATAGTTTACTACATATTGGAATGAATTGGATTCCTCAACAGTTTGTATTTGCATTGTGTGTGTGTATATGTATACTGTATATGTTAAGTAAAGAACTAGCAAAAGTATTTACAATGGGAATGTTTCGTGTTCGGTTTGGTGTGAGTGCTAAATGTCAGTATGTTTGTATGTACATAAAATCTGTCTGTATTTGTAATGTGTGTGTATGTGTATGTGTGTGTGTACTGTGTACATAATATGTATAATGTATTCAACTACATACATACAACAACTATGTAACGGACCAATTGTACTATACACAAAAATTATAGGATCAACCGGGTCGCACGTAAGTATCCACGAAGGAAAGAAGAAGGAGCGAAGGAGCGAGAGCGAGAGTCGATTGGATTGGATTTTTGAATCTGGAAATTATGTAGTTGGCATGCTCCGCTCCAAAATGTGTTATTATTACAACCATTGTCATTATTATTATTATTATGGAGGCAACTCTGTTATTACTATAGGACTAGGCTAATAGGTACATATGTACTAAATTCTAGTTGAACTGACGGAATACAAATTGGAAAGAAATATGTGTGTGTGTACATAATATGTAATCGGCTTATAGTGTAAAATACATCTAAAAAATTCAACTCGGTTCCTATCAAAGGTCGATTTTTAGCACACTTGAAAATTGTGGCGTGTATTTAATAATGTAGCGAAAAAAAAACACCAACACAAAAGATCCAAAGTATATATTATTATTTATGTATACATATTTGTATTCACCCTAATTTGTTGTTGCTGTTGTTGTTGTTGCTGTTGCTGCTGTTGTTGATTTGGTCCAATAAGATTTAAATTATTTCGGAGTCCATCCACTTTATTGGCCAAGTCGTAAGCTCCTTCTTTCATGTACAGGGCAGCGCACATGATTTTTTTTCACTATCCAAAATCACGAATTTTCTTGTATACGATGAAATTTTGATGCGATGGCTGTATGTATATTCACTATGCTATTATTTAGTATAGATTCGAGGAACGATAACAAGAACAAGAACAATATGCGAATATATATCGAACGACGAAAGGAAAAAACTAAACTATTCAAATTAGAGGAACAATATCCGTACACCGTACCGAGGTATAGAGTATGTATAAAGTATTAAACGGTGGGTGTCATCAATCCATTTTGTATTAATGTTATTAATGTATGTATGTATCAGGGGCTGAACGGTGTCGTCGCACGTATGTACTTCGTCATCCAGTCCGAAATGTCAAAATGGAGGAGTATTGTATTCTTATTATTATTACGTCGATGAATGAGCAAAGGGGAAAAATCGAAATGGCACTATTATATATTCGGCGAGTGACTGGCGTTCGCCTAATGATACTAATTAAATTATATATATCGCTGGAGCAAAGATGAAGAAAATTGACACGCTCACTTTACTATTATTATTATTATTATTATTATTGCTATATTTCTTCTTTGCTTGACACCTGACAAACCGATAATGACGAAAGTGATGAAGGCAATTACGTATAAATATATTATTTTCTCCTTGATTGGACTCGCACTTTTATGTTTATCTTTATCTTGAGTCGTGTATTGTCTCCTCCGTATTTATTATGTATCTATGTATGTATGTTTCTCCTTGGATGATGACCACAATATTCTTTTATTCCATTTGACACTTGATTGTTGTTTTATACTTTTTATTCACACAAGCACAAATATCGAGCACACTTTTCCTATTTAATTTTTTATGAGCCTGGGAAACACATTTTCAACTTGTCGTTTTCTTGGTGTTAAATTATCTTTTTTACTCATATAAAGCTCAACAGAAATAAATCAACTGTGTGTTTGATATATTATATTGGTCAAGTGTTCACTTGTCTCGTCTCCGAGTAACAACAATATTGAGTCTGTTGATGGAAACATATGTGACTGTCTGTCTCTGTGTGCGTTTATGTATATTGAGCTGTATTACTGTGCTGTACTGTACTGTACTGTATTTATTGATATTGATGTATATTTGAGCTGGAACAGTGTGTGTGCAGCGTGTGCTTCTCTTACTCTCTCTCACCGACTACTGTGTACTGTGTATGTGTGACTTTAGTGAAATGTGGATTTGGACTTGGATTTGGATTGTCCGGACGACAAGGAGAACAACTAGAATGTGTATATCTTGACGGGATAAGGAAAGCCAAGTATGTTTGTTTGGTATGGACAAGTTGTTAGGTTTACTCGTCCAAGAAGAAGAAGAACAGAGTTTTTACCTGATTGTTGTTAAAAGGTGAGCAGGTGTTTGTGGAATAACAAGAGGAAGAAGAAGCGTAAGCCATGTAGTTCTAGTAGATGGATGGATGGATGGATTGGATTTGTATGTGCTCTCTCTCTCTTCTCTCTCTCCTCTCTCTCTTTTGCTATTCCACACAGTGTATGTTTCTCTCTCTCTCTCTCTCGTTCTGTATGTGTTGTATTCGTATTCGTATTCGTATTCCTATTGTAGTATGTAATGGATGGATGGTAGTTGTATGGTTATGGTTGTAGTAGATTCGTCCTTTCCTATAGTTTAGTTTAGTTGTGGCCAGACCAGGTGAACGAGTAGAGTTGAACTGTAGAGAGAGAAATGAATTGGGGGACGCAAACGCCGAGTCGACTCGTTCTCACTCTGCTGTATTCTCTTTTCTGTACTCGAATGCTGAGATCAAGATCCATTCAATGTATGTGTAAGTATACAGTATGTACAGTTTTGTATATGGGAAGGGAGGAGCAGCGTAGAGGAGGAGACTCGTAGTTTTTGAGGCTCAGGAGGAGGATCCTCCTCGCCATGTGGGTACCAGACCGCCAATCCTGGGGATCCAATAGGGCTCCGTTTGCCCTATCGCATTCCGAGCAACATTGGATCCAATGTTGTTCGTAGTTTGTTCAACACGATGTTGGATTATATTATAATCTTCAGCTACATCGTTTTCGTTTCAGCCAAAACATTCGAACCATTAATTACCTGTCTATTAAAACCCCGCACCTTCCACACACATTAAGCACACACATACTGTATAATATAATACAATATATATTATACATTATTATGTACATGATACATACATACATACACACACTCAGTCACTCAACATTACATTACCCACCCACATGTAATGTATGGGTCCTGGTAAATACACATGTAACACTTCTATTCTATCTGTATCACGGTAATGTCCTCATATAACAACTATAATACAAGCCATAGAGATATGGATATGGATTTGGATACATGGACACAAGACAGACGTACAAAATGTATGTACAAATACAAATGTATCTCCAATATGTAATACTCTATTGTACGTACATACAAACTGTGTTGTACACAAGCAATATCATCCAGTTAATCGTCAATACACATGCTATATAATAGATAGGATATAATATAAAATGTAAAACCTACAGATAATATTGCAGCTTTGGCCTGGAAAACCATATTATCAAATCTTTCCAACGTGTCACACACGTATGTGTATATAAAGACAGATACATAAACACAGACAAAGTTGCAAGTTGCTTCTTCTTCTTCTCCTGTTCCTTTTTCTTTTCTATTTTTCCATTTCGCCACCTTGTTCCTGTGTATATGTACATACATGTCAGTATTTGTATGTACATGAATGAAGACAGCGTGTCTTTTATACTGTGGACAGTTGTGATGCCGGGTAAAATGAATGCCTGTTCAATGTGTGTATGTCTATGTGTATGTGTATGTGTCGGGAAATGCGGAAACAGTATACGCATGTGAGTGGATGTGAATGTACAGTTGCGTTGAAGAACATGGGACAAGCTGTAAGTATTTGTAGGATGGTTCCGCACTCAGGCTTGAGTCTCTTCATTCTTGATGTTTCATGGCTGACAGGAAAGGAAAGAGACGGAGAAAGAGACATGAGAGAAGAGAGAGAGAGAGAGAGAGAAAATGCTCCGAGGAAATTTTGAGATTGAGGATAGAATGTGTACAATATAAGTGTGTGTATTAGTAGTAGTAGTAGTAGTAGAAGTTCTATGTATTTTTTTTGGATTTGCGAGAAATGAAAGAGTGAGCGAGCGAGTGAGTGAGCGTGAGAGAGAAAAGGATGGAGACATGATCGAGACTCGAGAGTGAGAGAGAGAGAGAGAGAGAGGAAAAGGGGAAAGAGCACAAAGATTTTGCCAAAAGGTCTTTTGCTCGTTGTAAGCCAAAGTCAAAGTCACAACCAAAACCAAAGCTAACGCCAAGCAAAACTACGGCTGGAACGTCTATCTAGAGATGTTCTCTCTCTCTCTCTTCTCTTTTTACATTTATATATAGTGTCTAGTCTAACTCGAAAGTTACACACGTCTCTCTCTATCTTTTTTATATGTCGTCTCAGCCTTCTTCTTCTGCTATAATATACTTTTGACAATAACAACTCCCTTCTTCGTCTTTTTCTTCTTGTGTTCCTTTGACTTGGTCTTTTAAGGCTTCTTGAGAGTATAAAAAGTATGTTGTATAAAAAGAGAAGATGAAGAAATGAGAAAGAGAAATAATGTATTGTACCTCGGTTGGCTTTTTCCACTTGTTTTACTCCTTTGGGGAAAATCAGAGCTTATGTTGCTATTCTACCCCATAAATAAAGTCTTGTGGCTCTTCCTCTGTTTTTCTTATTTCTTATGCATTATCCTTTTCTCTGTTATTCGTCGTTGTCGTTGCTGTCGTTGTCTTCTGCGTCTTTCTTCCTTTTTGCATGCATGCATAAAACATGGCCGGAATCCTGGTCGTCATGTAGATGATATTGATGATGATGATTGTGGATTAAACATGCGTTTTCTACAAATTATACAAGTTGGTTTTTCCAGATTATGTCGACGCTGTTTAAGGCAGAGAGACTCAAAAAATGTAGTATTTTTTACTACAGAAATTGGATTTTTCTGAATTCCACTTGTAGTGATCAAAGTTAATGCTGTATTTAATTTTATGTATACAAATTATTCGGATTCTGCATAAATATAGACAAAGATAATTCGGATCGGGTTTCCCTTTTCTTGTCTATTAAAATTTGTTGATGTCTTTTTCATGTAGTAAAATTATTATGTTTTGTGTTGGTGTTATGTATATGAGCTGAATGTTTTATTTATTTAAGACGGATTTGTCAGGTGGAAATGACGGCTAATGTTCTTGTTGATTGGTAATTGGTACATAAACATGATGCCACTGCTTACTGCCGTAGTTTTACTATGCATATATAGTGACTGATACATTGATGTATACCTATTTAAGAGTGGATGAAAATGAAAGGAGAGCAGTGTAACCGGAGAAGGGACATTATTTTACACTTTTATACATGTAAGTATGTATTTACATTGTACGCAGTTGCTCCTTTACTCCACAAAATCCATGATAATATTATTAAGTAACATTATCATGTATTTATATGTGTACTCAAGTAAAATGTTTAGTGTAATTCTAATAAAAGTTTACAATAGAAGTACAAGAACAACACAGCAACAACTGTAATAATAAAATAATGTTACTATGTAAAAAGTCAGATATGCAGACTCACAACTCAAAAGACTTGTTAGTACTCATAACATACATATGCAATATGCGAGCACTGAAGAAAAGGAGAAAGAAACGTTTAAATGAAAATGAAATAGCACAGGTTAAAAATGTAATACAGACATTTCAAGTATAATAAGTTGTCCATTTTTTATTCGGCTACATATTGACAAGGAGAATGTAAAATGTACGAGATATATAAAATTAATGTATAATGTGTATACGTAAAAGTAAATAAATGTAGTACAAACTATTAGGAATAAATATTTGATGATGGACTCTGTGTAGCTGTTTGTAAAACATCATTTAGAATATTTTATGATGGAGTTTATGAATACTTTACAGCTTTGGCATATCTGTAATATTACCACCATTATCATTATTACCTTTATTATTGCCATTACATAATATTATTATTGTATACGATGTACGAGTCTCCTCTCGACAGATGTTGTTTGTATCTTATGTGTGTTATAGGATTGTTGAATTTTTGGAGGATTGAGGATTGGATTGTAATATAGTTATGTATAAGTACTATTGTAAGTTCTATTGTATTATTCTGTGTTTTATCATTTATCAATGTGTATGTAGAATGCAGATAGATTGTAGATGTCTGCATTTTTTATATTTTATAGTACTCTTTATATATATGTTGAGTACGTTAAAAGATTACATTATGTTTACAGCGAGTGGATATCTTTCTCTCTCTCTCTCTCAATGTTCATTTTATTATATTATTTACCTTCAATCTCTCGAGTATTGTATTCAGATAGACGCAAATACTAAATACTATAACATAATATTATGATACACGAGTTTTTTCCTTATTCTTTCTATCTATTGTTTCCTCTTTTGTTCCTCTCTCATCGAAACCTGTAGTTTTTTAATCGTAAATATTTTTCAGTATTTTAATCAACGAAAGGGAGAGAGAGAGAGACACAAACACAAGTTTTTTATCCTCGGCGTCTTCTCTGATTCTTGTTCCGGTTTGTAAACCTCTCAAAAACAGTGTACATGTCTGTATGATATTTTATGAGTTGTTTTCTAGTCAAAAACTTTACGTCTATCTAATATCGTCTTTCTCTAACCAAATGTTCGTAGTTCGTATTAAGTAGTAACGTACTTCATACATGTATAAAAATTATGATGAGTGTGCTGTGTGCGGACAAAGAACAAAAAAGAAGTCGACAAGAGAGAAACAAAAGAGGACAAAACTTGAGACTATAGAAGATTAGTAGTCTGTAGTCTGTGAGTTTGACAAGGTAAAACTCAGCATAATAGAAATATATAATATACATACATAGAAAGGATAGGATGGCTCACCCCAACTTTAGTTTTAGATTTTAGAGCTTGGAGCTTCAACTTGAGCACATTTGTGTATTAGATTGTATAGGTAGAAAAAACAAAAGCAAAAAAAAATTGAGGAAAATCCGAGTGTCGAGAAACGACGACGACGACGTTGTGTAGGACGTTTTTAAAATTTGTAGACGCCTAGAAGCATTACAATGAAAATATGTCAGAATGTTTATTTATCTTCTATAGTGTAAAGCTATACGTATGTATATCATACATGCTCAGCCGGCTAATGTTTATGACCTTTATTTTTCTCGAATAACTAAAAGGAGTAACTACTTATAAGTTTTGGTTTCATGCATATAGATTAAAGTGAGATGATGACGAACGACGACGACGATATTGTTTGTCTGTGTTCATCAGTGGGTTATGCATTTCTGGTTTCATTCCGTTTTTCCCGTATCACAAATGTGTGATTATCTTTTATAATTGTTATTGTTGTATGGAAGATATAGAAGGACGATAAATAAAGTATAAAAAATAATTATTATCATTTATTATCATTACTACTATGGTCTTTACTATTACCGCTATGTATAAGAAAAGAGCGAGCGAGAGGGAGAGAGAGATAATATAGGAAAGAAAATTAAGTGGAAAATCGAATTAAAGGACATAATTTGTGGAAAGGGGAACATACATACACAAGCAACACATGAAACATGAGCTTATATTATTTACAACCATTTTCAAGTGTTTCGAGTAATCTCTCCTATACATACACATATTCGTACGTAGTAAAACAAAAACATGGATGTAGAATGGATAATGGATATTGTTCATACAATAATTATATTGGTTTGAGTGTGCTTCTCTGTATTGCTATTTAAGATTCACGAGATTCACAAGCAAAACACAGTCAGTCACTTTACCCAAAAGTAAGTAAGAAGCAAGGTGCAGAAGAGACGAGAAGGCATGAAATCATGCATAATAGAAAAGCCGACAGGCACATACAGACAGGGAAACACAGAGAACTCCCTGGCACTGCGAACATGGGTATAAATTCGTATATTGTACTTATGTATATCTGAATGTCTTGTGTATCATCATCATCATCATCATCATCATCTAATATGAAATTGTAAATGGTGGGGTAATTAACACAAGTCATAAATTCAACTTAAATGAGTCAAACTCATCCCATTCCATGTTGTCCTTCTCTTTCTGTCTCGCCATCTTCAAGTCTTTGGAGGAATACTTGATACTTGCCCACCATGAGAAAATATATACCTACGGTAATGACGATGAAACGGCAACTCGTTTTTCCTCCATCTTTTTCCATTGTGTGTATGTTTGTGTTTGTGTCTTTTTAATTTTTGGGGCATTTTTGGTCAAATTATGAAAATTATAATGAAAATTTAGACGAGAAATAAATAATGTTCATGTGTACAAGTTATGTGTGTAACCCATTATATTTTATGACAAGCGTCATCTCTTTTTTCTTTTTGTGTTTTGAGTTTTGACTCAAGTCTGTGGCGAAATCTCGTGGTGTATGAAGGCCTATATGAGATCCTTTTTTTCTCTTAAAATGCTGTTTTGTTCGGTTAAAGTTAGTTAAGGAAGATGAGAATTAATGAGGATTTTTTAGGACACGAGAAGACACGACCCTCGTAAATTTTAGTACGTGTAATATTGCATCAAACTGTAAAATATTTTGCGTTTATCTATGTAAAAAATAACTAAAAAACAGTTTAAAGCAAAATATGTAGCAACTTTATCATTTTTGACTTTGACTCCAAACTTCTGTCTCAAGTCTGAACTTCAAGTCCATTGTGTGCCCATTGTGTGTAGTCGCTAATCGCAATTTCATTGAAAATAAAACTCATTGCAAAAAATAATATTGAGAGAAAGAGAGAAGAATACCAACAAAACAAAGGGCAAGAGAATGGAAAAAGGGAGCAGAACTCCCACAAAAATCAAACAATAATCCACATATTTTATGTAATTTTAAAACAATAACCAATTCGCCCCTATACGTATACCTGTTTTTGCTGTTACATATTGTGTAAACGGGAAGACGGAGGAAAATTATTTATGCTCATGTGTATCAGATGTATGTATACGGAAAGATCATTAGAATCTTGGACAGATCCTATAAATTACCTTTTTTTACTTCCCTCTCAGTGTAAATTGATTGCAAATTTTTACCAATTCCCATTCTTTTCCAGATTCACGCAATGCCTCCATCCACATTCCGCTTCATCTGTTCTCTGCTCTGCCTCTGCTCTGCATCGAGAAAAAGGGCTAGCGGAACAATAGTTTAGAGGAAAAACATGACAGGTTTAAGAGGATGAAAACGTGTGTGTTCTCCACTGTTTTTCCCTTTGTGTACATTTTCTTGTTTACATCATTGCCTAGAAATGTTCATTTTTACGACATGGGTACGAATTTGTATATAATACAAGAAAATGCTCCATTTTTCAATATATGTATATAGCATTAAAGGCCGTTTTATTTTAAAATTTTCTTTCTTCAAATTAAATCTGATTCAATCCTTAAAACAGTCGCGTATAAAAATGTACAATGTACAATTCATGCCTTTTCTCCTTTCTACCGATATCAGATATCAATTTATTCAAGTTTGTTAATTTTTTTCATGTCATGTTCCATTTAAAATGTGTGTATTATATTAGTAAATGAAGAAAGAGTTTGAACTTACATATTATGTCATGATTTGGCAATATTAAGAATTGGTTTGAATTTGAACTTTCAACTCTTTCCTTCTTAACAACATATGTATTTATGCGTATTACTCATCGAATTGAACTCAAAAAAAGATTCTTTATGTTCCTATGATGTGTGTATGGGTAGGTTTACAAAGTACGTACAAAGTAATAAAATTCTTCATCCTCACATAATAAAATGCAGAACATTTGTAGCACTGTGTAAATGACACGATTGCCAATAAATGTAGTATGCAGTAATACACATATTATTGTGACAACGCGTGGCATGGGGAAAGTATGATGATTGCAGAGACAAATCGAGGGTCGTATGTGTATATGAGTTATAAATATCTAAAAACGTAAGATATCATAGTGTGTAGACTGTATATTGTATATATGTGTGTGTGCATCTTTTTGGCAGTGCAAATATCGAATAGTTAGACGATGTCGATATAAAAATATCTGAATTAGCCTGGACTTGAAAAACGATTTTATTTTGGAATCAAGTCCTCATAGACTCTAGAAGTTTTCAATTTCGTTGAACCGCCAGCGACCTTTCATCTTTGAACCTTAACAAAGTCGGACGAAATTTTAGAAACTGCGTTTGAAATCCAAACCGCAAGCTTTTTACACTCTAAAGTATTGATTTGGATTGCAAACGTGGTGTGTAGACTGTAGACGTCCAGGCTAATGTACATGTACATTGTACATTACATGTGTTTAATACTACACATGTAGAATGTAGAACAAGCTCTTCTAACAAAATGATGATGAGAAATTGACAATGATGAATGAAGGAGCTGTTGAATGAAAAAGACTATACACGAGTCACAAGTGTCTGTATACTATTTATAGTTTATATATACGCTGTATGTATTACGTATGTATTGCATGTATGTCTCTCCACTTTTCCTCCACTCACCACCAAATACATTTACAAATTCGAGGATCCACAATCCACACACTCATACAATACAGACACACGTCGTGTAATGTAACACTTTGTCGTAAATACTCCATTAGCTATAATAAGATATTGCATTTATGTATATGTACATACATATCTGTGTATGCATATTGGAGCCAACAACTAGTCGACGTTGTCATTGTCGTGGGTCCTCCGCCTGCACTGCCCCGTATTGCACTCATTTCGTTTTGTTCATTGCATTACAAAATCGAAATAGAATTTCTATTTCATGAGATGCATCCTTAGATAGAGGGAGGCTTAATAGCATCAATATTGTACTGTTCTCTGTTATTCTTCTATGTATATGCCATATGCATCTACATTTTTACATTATACAGTTTTGTCATTAGCCTAATGTACAATGTATAATAATAATGTACTATTATTATGATTATTGTACATCCAGTTATTTTGTAGGAGAATCCACACGAACAGTATTGCTCTCTTCATTTTTTCTATATTTATCTGACTCTGACTATACATTATACATATGTATTATGCTCATTATTATTTTTGTTATTGTATTTTAATTAGAATATTATTCTCGTGTGTGTTCTCTACACTCTACACATAAATGTATCGACAGGTTTCGAATCTAAATATAATCGTACAAGAAGGAAGAAAGGAAAGAAAGGCATACTGATATGTATGTAGTATGTAGGGATGAGGTGCCTTTTGCCAATTGTGATGCATTTATTATTATTATCATTATCATCATAATCATCATGGAGATGAGATTTATTCCTGTTCCTCGGCCACATACTCCAAAGAGCATTCATTACATTTACATTTCGCCAGTCAGATAAATATTTCACTGTCTCTCCTCATTCCTCATATCTCAGCATTTAGCATCAGCGTGTTGTTCTCAACCTTTTTTTCTCATTTTCATATCAGAAGCAGAAAAAAATGTTCAGCTAAATATGTATATTATTGCTAACCAAGAGCAGCTCACTAACTAGAGGGATAAGTATTTGAATGGTGAATTGAGCATGTATGTACAGCAAAGTGTCTACGCGTTTTCCAAATCCAAGCTCCAAACTCGACTCTCTTTCTTCTGGGTGAGAGGAGGATGAAAAAAGGAAAAGGAGCGAGACATGGAGCCAAGCAGCCAAGAGAATGGGCTAATATGGAGCATTTGTGTGAGGCATTGTGTTGATTAAGAGGATTGATTATTGATTAGTTAATGGAAATGTTTTTCTCGAGTCATTCCCTCTTATTTACTTTCCCCCGCTGTGGAGCAAATTGCTACACAATGATTCCCAAATTTCCTTCCAAGGCACTTCCACATCCAGCCTTACAAACCAAACCAATACCAAAGGGATAAGTCTGTATGTCTGTATGTATACATAAGTATAACTGTCTACTCCATGTCGTCTGTATGTTGTATGTCGTATATACACAGATGGATATACTAAACCCTTAAATATAATGCTTAATAACACTTTTCGTTGTTGTCGTCGTCGTCTTCTTCGTCGTCTACTTTTTCGTCCCACAGTCAAGTCACAGCTAGAGTTGGAGTCAGTATCAGAATTATAAATGTATAAGAAGAAACGGGGGAAATATGCATTATTGATAATACAATGTATACAAGTATGCAGTTTTGCTCCCTCTTCTCTCTCTTTTTCCTTACATAC
>JAQIVE010005627.1:0-12625 GCA_034698285.1 Sminthurinus bimaculatus | reverse complement strand
ACGGTCCGGGACCGTTTCCTTAAGTTTTACTTACTCTCCCAATTATCCTCCACGCTTTGTGCGTGTTTTCGCCATTAACGTCGTCCTTGCTTTGTTTGTTGCACCCCGCTTTGTAATAAAGGGAATCCCGGGATTTATGACTGTTATTCGCCTTGTAAATGTGTATACAATATACAATGTACAATACACACACACACACAAATGTAAATGAAAATGCAAAGCAGTGGAGGGACTTGAACTTATTCAATTTCCACATCAGCCTCGACAAATACTTTGAAAATACAATACAATACAGTATTACAATACAGACTACAGACACATCCAACCGACCGTCCAAATGATAAATTTAGAAGATGTAATCAATAGAAAGAGTTAGGAGCAAAATACGTAACAGGAGAAGCACACAGTCCAAAATATACATTGTACATATATAAACAACAAAAGAGTATCTATCTCCGAACTCGAATGGTTGTTACATAATAATATGTACATATACAGTATAAATGTGAATGAAACGGAAGTAGAGGAAGAAAAGCTTGCAAAGTGAACTATTGTAATGGATGGGCGAGAGTCACCGACAGTCATAGCCGTGTGTTTGTACTGTGAAACGTATAATATGTTTTTGTTCAATATCCAGCAGTACAGCAGCCTTACTAAAAGAACATATACGGTACATGGTACAATGGTACATACATAGTTACATGGTCGGCCTGTAAGTCTTTGCACCCTACTTATTGCGACGGCGGGTCTGATTAGTCCAGGGAATTGAAGGCAAATAGGAATTTGAACGTTAAGGACTTTTGGAAAACTATTTGCATTTTCACCAAGAAAATTCACAAAGTTATACGTAAGAACACACACATCTTTCTATAGATAAGGGCAAAACATTTAGCATAGATAAAAGGAACCGAACCTGAAACTATTATACAGATACATACGAGAAGAAAAAGGCAGATGCAGAAGAAAAGTGAGAAAATAGTTGTTTATATCCTCGCATTCTGTCTTGGACACGATAATTTTCCAGCGCCAGCTCTTTTGCAATGAACGTACCCAGGAAAATGAGGCAGATAAAGAGATAGGTCTAGACTCTAGACGGAGAAAGAATGAGAGAGAATGGGAAAAAACAAAGGAATGAATTTGCAAGAAGTGGAGCAAAACAATGCGAAGCAAAGTCGACCAAAATACAAGTATGTGAGCAAAGAAAGATGTATACATACACATTACACATATATATGGACGTACATAAATAGAGATGGGAGTTTGTGCGGGAAGAAAAGCAAACTGGTTACATAAAAGAGAAAGTTGGGTATCCTTGAATATGTACAATGTACAAGCTGCATTTATACTGTACATAATGCATGTATAATGTATACGAAACTGATGTCTTCTTCATCTGTACATTGTACATGTCTACAAGTTCTCCAAAGAAATCAGTGAGAAAAGGCAATTCAGATGTAAATAACATGTTTTAAGACTGTTTTGTCTTCTTCTGAATGGCAAGCGTGTACATATTATATTGTACAGAGTAGACAGACAGATAGATAGACAAGGATACAGTGAAAGAAGGATAAAATGGACCAACGGTGTGTTTTATAAGCGAGGACGAGAGTAAAACTATACGAATTTATGTTTATGAGCTCAGCATGCACAATGTAATGCTTGTTCTCTTGTATTGTTTTGTATTGTATTGTTCATATGTGCTATGTGTATGTATATTGTGTACAGTACAAAAGGAAGGAAAGGCCGAGAAAAGAAAATGATGCCGAGATCGTCAAACAACAAGAAGATGGCATTGAAGAAGAACAAGAATAAGAAGGCGGAGGCGGAGAAGAAGAAGAAATACACTCATTGTCTTGAGCATTTAACCATTCTTCATGGCTTTTCATTTAGAACAATGGACCAAAGTCAAGAGTTTCCCTGATTCTTCAAAATCATTCCCCTTTCTCCTCAACTATAATAACATGTTTCACTTTTATCTTTTGTCCTATGAGTGTCTTATGTATGTATGTATTTATCCCTACAAAATCATCTACAATATGCAGTACGAATCACACATTGCCAGAATTAAGAATCTACCATCTTTTTCCTTTACAAGTTTCACACTGTTTTCCCGTTCTTTTGTCGATAACTACATACAGTCTGATTTTACAGACCGAATGGAATCAAGACAAAATCTTACCATAAACAAAGCAGGGCAACCAGAGCAATAGCCGATGCTATTGAAAGGTATTCTCACATTTACATAGATTCAAAAACTGTTTAAATTGTTCAATCCCCTTTTGTTGTTGTTGTTGGTCTTCATCTTCAACGATTACTTCAAGTCAAGCGTAGACAAAATTTGCTGAATGGCCGATTTTAAGATGTGATGAAAACTAGATATTGGACGTTGATACGATATAAGATTCATTTAACAATCAATGACAAGGAGACGATGACAGAAAACAACAGAAATATTTACACGATTCAAGGTAGAATATTTACAAAGTTAAGAGAACGAAAATTTGGAATTCTCAGACTGAAGATGAGAGATAAAGCTGTAAAACAATCAAAATGAATCAACACTTACACAGACACTTTGAGTCAGAGACAAACATCTTGTGCGAGTGAATGAATGAATGACGTGGGAAAGATGTAAAGAAGAAAGATTGAGATCTGATAAACCGTTTCAGATGGTTGAAACCTGGTGATGTAAAACAGAGCTAACAATAAAGTAACTTTAACTACAGCAAAATTATGTTTCCTCTGCGCACCAATAAAAGTACTATGTATTTCTTTGACTATGAAAATGAATAAGATATTGTATTGTACAATAGTGATGAAACAAGCATCTTGTATCTAGACAAAATGTAAAAGAAAAACAAGGCAGAATAGAGCATCAGTTCAAATGTGTGTTTGTAAATTGTAATACAGACAACAAAGTTTATCCTTGAATAAAGTGAAAGGCAAGGAAAGAGTAAAGAGTGGAGAGCCTCGTAAAATTTTAGACGTTTCCTCTCAATGTCTCGTTTACAGCCTCTGAAATCTTAAATGAAAAAGTTTTTCTGCTCCACTTTCGGAAATGAATGCATTCTAAAGTGTAAGACTTGCCAAAAACCCTGACTCACTAGGAGGAGGATAAGGATAAAATACAAGAAAAGCAATTTTTTACGGTGATGGTCGAATAAAATGACAAAGCATAAATATATGTACATACATAGTGTGTAAAATGTAATCATGCTTAAATTTGAAAAACTGACATACATATTATGTATAATGTATGTGTAATGTGTAGTCCTTGACTATATTCCTTGTTATATTTTTCAGTTTCTTAAAAGGTTTGAGGTGTGAGTTTGTGATTTCTTTATGAAGCTCCGTGAAAAACGACCAAATCGCTGTGGACTAGTTAAACAATCGAAATGGAACAAAGCATATCATGAATTAGGGAGATTTCGCATTAATTAAAAACGTCAATCTATCTGTAATCTGTATGCACAATATTTTTATCTTTACGATATGTATTTCATTGTGAATCAACCAGCTTAACTTTGAATTCAACTTTGAGCTTCTTGATAAAAAAATTTAAAAAAGAAAAATATGGTTAAAATTTTTGCATTTTTAGAATTCAAAAACTTCAAAGCCTCCGTATTAGATAAATCTACCTTGTGCCATAATGATTGCGAGAATTCTCGCCGAGATGAAGTTTGAGCCAGAAATTATGTACATTACATGAAAATCCCTAAATTATGTGAGACTATTATTCCGCACTATACAGTGTACAGTGTACAGCATACAGCAAGAGTTGGGGAAGAATGTACCTAAAATGTATGTATTGTACGTACGCTTATAATTACAAGCAGCTCTTTCTCACATTTATGCTACCTTTGTACATATGAAACAACGACGATATCTTTCTCCAGTCAAGCCCAGCCAAGTCAAACCAAACCAAACCAAACCAAGTCATGCCAAGCACAAGTTACAGCAAAAATATATTATGAGGAAAGGAGGGAAAGAAATTCCCAAATGAATATGAGATTCTTTAGACAGAAAAAAGTGATGGGAAATCTGGAGAAAAAGAAAGATAGAGAGAGAGAGAAAGGCTTAAGGTGACTACAGGGAGTTTGAAGATACAGAAGCGGAGTGTGTCTATGACTGTGGGAGAAAAAACAAAAAAGTATTATAGTGCACGTACGTACGTACATGGGAGAAAAATAATCGAGGGAGAAAATTAATCGTCGTAAGAAGATTTTGACTTTTTATTATACCATTAAGAATTCTTTCCTCACATAATGCATGGACATACATACATATAGAACCTCCATAAAGGCGCCTTTTGACGCTGCTGCTGCTGCTACTACTTCTGGGTTTCTCCTTCTCCTGCAGACGCCCGCGACCGAGACGACGGCAAACCCTCAAAGGCAGAAGGCTGGAAGGAGGACAGACATGAAGGAGAACGTGGCGTAGTCATAATAACTCCTATTATCACACCACTAACAATAAGAATCAAACCAACAGCCATAGTCAACCAAAGCATGCTATTAGAAAAAATATTATAATTTACACGATTTTTTGTATCAGAAAACTTTGCGAAAGAACAGCGGACAGATATATTGGTATTTACCTGCATTTTTTTAAGTAAATTTACGCGCTATTTCTTGGTTTCCGAAAATGTGAAGCATAAGCTCAGAGCCCAAAATTTGGAAAAAGAAAGCTAATTATGTCAATATGAAAGTGGGGCAAGATACACGCGAAGCGCAGAAGTTTTCACCATCATTTTCACTCACTCAAGTAATCAAAAATCCTTGCTCGTTTGAACAATTAATAATCTCCTTCTTTTCTCGCTCTTTTTTCTCTTCGTACCGCATACCGCATAGGGCTAGAACAAGAGCCATAATAATATTTTAAATCTCCGCCAACCAGCTTAAATATTAAGACAAGCCATTTTTACACGCTTTCACCACTTTGGAAATTGCCACGTCCGTGTTTTACATTGTAATAAGATATCGTTTTAATATCTACTGTAGGACAAAAATGAGGGTGGGCTCTTGGTATTTTCACATTTTGTGTCGTTTTTTGCGATACCAAACAAGTTTAATATTTTTTATAATTCACGCAAAAAATCTTATTCACACAGAAAATTTATGTTACGAAAAGGATAAAAATCTCAGAAATTTTTAATTAGGATTCTAGAAATATCAGACAATAAGCACTTTTAATAACTAATGGAAGGATTTGCTCTACTGCTGAAAAGTAAGAAAACATGAAGAGTCCACCCTATAACTCGTAAATAAGTTCACAACCTTTTGTTTCTCAATTTCGGGAAGTGAGACGGCTGAATTTGACACACGTTGAGGCTCAAACGGGAAAATTGAATTGGCGTTGGAAAAAATCTGTACAGAAAATTCAGGTCAGGTAAAAGTCAAAGAATTCTCCTTCAATAAAATTTGTAATTGTGATTGAGGGAATGACGTTGAAGATCCCATCAAAGTAAGTATGGCTAGAAAAAAAGGGAACAGTATGAATGTCATTTTATTCCAGCAAGTAACTATTTCATACCTATGTAGTTAGTTGACATTTACTCCTCGGTGGAAGTCGGTGACAAGTTGACACGGACAATTGACAAGTAGACTCGTGACAAGGGAGAAATTTCATTATGCTACACAGTTAAACCGAAGGCTGTGGCCAGAGTCGTGCTGTAGGAATTTTCTCCAGAAAATAAATGTACAATTACCTTTCACCTACGTCTAAAATCCGAAATTCTAAAATTATCTTCTATAGTTCCCCTAAATGACCGTTGCAATTACTTTAGTGTTTTTTCTGCTAGGGGCAAGATAATAGCATGATATTCACAATCAGTTTTTCCCAAATTAATTGTTTTGAAAGAATTCTGAGAATAGGACAAAGATACGAAATTTTTTTGGCTTGACGCACGACTCCTCTTAACTCTTCTAGGAAAAGTTGGACCATTCTTTTAATTCAATTCACTATTTACCCACTTGGAGATTTCAATTAATTTCTTTACCATCTTTCGGTTTTTTCGACATTAAGGATGCCACGCTATAATATAATATGAGATGAGATGGGAAGAAGCAACTACGTGATTTCCCAGTTTCATGATGATACAGCCAAAGTCATTCAACTCACAACTTTAGCTGGACTTGACAGTCAAAGTCAAACCCAAGCATATATAGCATAGCTATAAAATGTATGCACTTATTTGCGTGCATAAAAATACAAAACTGAACACAGCAGCAGAACAAACAAGCAGACGACAGCCGAAACGTCGTTGAAATCAGTAAAATATATATTTTGGAAATATGGAAAATTATATTACAAAAGGATAAGCTATTTTTTCAGAAACTTTAGTATGTAATAATAAATTAATGCAAGTTTATTTTCCATACACTATAATAATATTAATCTATGATCTATCAGACGGACATTAAAGTAATAAGTGTATGTATGTATGTATGTATGTATGTATGTAAATAGATGTGAAGGAGAAGTTTATGCGTGAAATATATTAAATATTGAGAAACCTTATAAAAAACAACCGCAAGAAAATGTACGATACATCGGCATACAAAATATGTATATGTATGTATAGTCGGTTGGGCTTATGTCTGGCCTACAACTATGCATGTATCGCATGGAGTCCTATGTACTATGTATGTGTCGCACTTGGATCCAAGATGTCAACAGCAGCAACTTGTGTTTTTGAAGGGATTTTCCTTCAACGAGACTGCCATCTGAAAAATTTCTTTGTTTCCCAATTTTCCTCCAGTTTCTTCACTTCTTCGTCTTCGTCTTTTGATACTCTCAGCTCTTAGCTCATTTCTTTGCTTTCTCCATCACTATGTATAATGTATACGTGTATTGTATATATTATATATTACATACATGGATGTATACATATTTCTCCGTAGAATCAGGAGCTGCGTGCCTTCACTTCACTCCGCTTATAAATCCCGAGTTCAATCGTCTGTCAACTGCCGGAGTAGGAAAAAGAGGCGAAAAAAGCAAAACCAAGAACCAAGAGAAAATCCCAAGTCTTTGCACACCCGTCTTTGCTCTTTCCTCATATCCTTTGCTCCCTTCTATGTACATATGTATGTGGGTCTAGGTTTGAGCTGTGCACTGTGCACAGCGGCTCAGCTCAGCTCCTCTCGATTTTGGGTTGGGATCCTAAGAATCCACAAAAAACAAGGCTGTGGATGAAGAATGCAAAAAACATTATGTATCCAATATTTCTTTGTTTGTAGAATATGTATAATGCTCCACGTTTTTATTTACATCGCACGCACTCTCTCTCTCTCCTTCGCAAAAGCAAAGTTGCCTTGTATTTTTTATTTTCATATTATTAGATTTATTTGACTCGACTTTTCTCCCCATTTTTTAGCCCAACTTTCACCCCATCCCAGAGCGAAACCTTATAATATATTATCCATCCGTCCATATATTTACACAATATATTATGCATGCATCTTATAAGGAACATGGAAATAAATTAGCCGGCTAATTGCAACCTAATTTTTGCACCTTGCAAATTTCCCTTTTTGTATGTGCATACATATGTACACACACAAAATTATGTACAATATGTACATGAGGATGACGTGGAATTAGCAGAGAGTAAATGAGATTGTGTATTTAATATAGATAATAGATATACTAGATTGGGTGCACATGTACATTGTACATACATTGTTTCCTTGTTATTTTGTTCCAAGTTTTGGAGGAAAGCAGGTTAAAAAGTTGGAAAGTTTAGGAGGGGAGAAGAAAACAGGGTTTTTGTGGTTGTAAAACAAGAGGAGTGCAGCTTGTGCTTTATTCTCGTCTCTTGGCTTGTGGAAAAGTGCTCCTAATTCGAGTCACTGACTTGGGAGTCGATCTACTTTGCTCCATTCAAGTTTTAATCTAGATACATGATACATACATACATACATACACCTATCGAGATACTTGTGGTGTATTTTGTAACTTCATACATATAGTGCCCTGGAATGGATGCTTTATGTTCCAAATAAGAGCAGCAGCAGAAGATGAAGACGAAAAGCGCGAAGAAGATTGCGTAGACTTAAATGTACCGTAGCATACTGTATGTGAGATAGTTACTGGTTGCTTTTCACTCTATTGTTTCCAACTTTGAGCCACCTAAACATTCTTTAACTTTTTCCAGTATCCATGTACACTGTACACTGTACACATAGCAGAGAGGAAAAGTACCAGCAAACAGTCCCGGCTTCTTCACCATCATCATCAGCACAGTTAAGTTTAGTTCATAAGAAAAACAACAAGCCACTTTATACATAACATAACTGCTGCTATTTTCATGTATGTATTTAGTTTTATAACGTGTAGTCCTCTAAACACTGGAGACAACAGCTCCAGCTCCGGCTCCAGCAACAGCTTAGTCAAACTTGAGCACACAGTTCACACTTAAAAGTTGCCTTGCCTGAGTCACCACAAACCAATACGTACAACGTATACATATGTAGAATTTATACTCCATGTATAAAGCTTGTGATATTATACACATAGGTTTAAGGGTATTATATTTTATTATAGTTTTCTCCAGTTAGCCGTATGTAACATGTAGTTATGTATGTACATGTATGTGGAGAAACCACTCTTCTCAGCCAATAAAGTCCGTTGAACAATAAACTAATTGCAGATTGGGGGGCATGAAAAACTTTGGAAACTCAACTTTGAAGAACATGTAAAGCTAAAAGTGAAATAAGCGCTGGAGCAAGAGCATCCACATTTATGTAATATGTATGTATGTATGTATGTGTGTTGCACAACTACCTCAAAAACTTTCTCGATTCTCCATGTTTTTTCTCTCTCTGCTGATTCGTCTTGTTTTTCTCCAGGATAAGGAATAAGGATGTATCCTCAAAATCCAAGGTACATGTGTATTTATCATTTTATATATGTTACATGGATAACAACAACAACTATACACGTGTGTAAAAATAACAAGAACAAGGAACAAGTTCCAAAGTCAAGTCAAGGAGAAAAAGAAGAAGCCCAAGCAAAGCAAAGGAAAAACTTGATGGAGTTGAAAAAGGCAAAGACGCAGCATCAAGAAGCCCTTTATTTGTTCCCTTTGCTCATTTTCATCCTCTTGCTGCTGCTTTCTTATTTTTGTTCCTCCTCCTGTTGTTTTGTCCCAGTTTTGGATTCCTAAATTTCGTTCTTTGATTGCCTCCATTTACAACATTACGGAGGTTTAACAATGCACAATGTTGGAGGTAAAGGACATTTACTTTATCAAAAGTCCGATCCTCTCGATTGAATAAATCGAAAATTTCAAGCAAGTAACTACAAAAGCTCTATTTTCTAGACCTTTCTTAATCCTTATAATGTAATTTGCGTTGTTTTTGTTTTTACAGCGGTTTACTCACAAGGTTTCGGCGTAAATTGAAAAGCCCGGGTTTTCCAGATCCTAGATCCTAGAACCTCAACTTGTTTTTGCACCCTCATACATACATATAGAAAGTTGAAACATTTGGTATGGTATGGAATGGATGTTGGATGGCTTTGAAAATAGAATGAAATAGTACAGAAGAAAAGAATAGAACAGAACGTAGAACATAAAATGGGGAGGATAGAAGAGAGAACATAAATTACTTGTTTGCCAATTTGATGGAGGAGGTGGTGGCAACGAGGAGTTTTTGTGTCCCCTGGACAAAATTCTTGGCAGAGAGGGCTGGACGAACTGGGCAATTTGGCAAGGACAAAGAAATATGAGTGCAAATTTGATGTTTGGTGCGGGAAATGGTGACATATGAAATGACACATGAGACTCTCCTCTCTCCCTTTCGTCCTCTTCTTATTCTTTTAGCCCTTTCCTTTCTTTTTCTCGGGCTCTTCGACCTGGACTTTTGTTTTTTCCCTCATGGTTTTTACTCACTTCTTCCTCTAGTTTTTGCCTTTGTCATTGTCATTGCCACTACCATCGTCATTGCCTTTGCCTTTGCTTTTGTCTTTGCCTTGAGTCTTGGGATGCCAGTAGGCGTGGGGAAGTACCATATACGAGAATAAAGGCAAAGGCCATGTAAAACCTAAAAGCTGATTTACCACGGGCTTGCCAACAAAAATAAGAAGGCACGGCCCAAGGAGCAAAAGCAAAAACCAGAGACCAGAGTATGTGCTGTAAATGAAACCAAAAGCAAAGCAGTAGGAGACATTGTAAAGGAAAAGAAAAAAACCTGGCTGTGTATACATGTACAGAAAAAAGCATCTTTCTTCCAGTGCAATTGCAGGGAGGAAAGCAATTGAGGAGGAGAGACAAAGGGAAGAGAGACGACCGGGACAGAAACAGCAGCTTCGCATCGGCATCAAATGAAAGACGATGAAATGACGACGGCTCCGAGAATATTATGGAGACAAAGTCAGAGTCAGAGTCGGAGTCGGAGAGTCAAGCGGAAGTCAGCCTTCATTTCTTTTCTCTACACTAAATATATCCATCCAGCCAGCCAGCCTCAAGTCTCCAGACTCTATATTCTCCAGTCACAATATATTTCTGCATCGACGGTGATGGCAATAGTGAGAGTGAGACTTCTTGTGTATATGTGGCTAAAGAGAACTACATTTTAGTACAGAGGGTAGGTACACAGTAAAAATCCAGTGTTTAAACTACGGTATTGTGATGACTATTTCTTCTACCTTCAGTTTATATGTATATACAATATACAGTATCCAGCTTCCTTATCGTTTTCGTTCCCTTTCTCGTTTTTTGCTCTGCTCAGCCATGTGAATATTCACTGGGGATTAACTTTCTCTCATCTCGTCTCTGCCTCTTCTACCTCAGTCTCCAATCGACTTTTTACACTTTTGCCTCAGATTCTGTTTGGTACACTTGTCGAAAAAACGTCCCTCGTGTATTATCCACATTATCCGTGTGTACACAGCCAGGATTTACATCCCATTTTCCATCCTTCTCTATCAGTATATCAGATAGAACATCCTCCAAGATATAGTAAATACAAATATATGACACTGAACATTGTAAATGTGCGTATGTATGTATCGTAGGTACACACGGTTGAATAGAAATCGTATGCAAATGAACGACAAAGACGAGAAGGCGAAGCTCAAGTTGAAATTCAAGTATTCAAGGGTACTTGGCTGTCTTTCTTCGATTATTTCTCTTTGGTTTGTGGCTTTTTCTTTGTGAGAAAAAAAATCGGATTCTGAGTCACACTTTAATTTTGAAGGGTGAAATCAGAGCTGTGTGTATGTATGTATATTAATTTCCCACGCATTTTTTAGCGAGACGTTTTCAGTTGATTATTAATGCAAAAACAATTTAGCTGGCATTTTTGGTGATGAAAGCTCAATTCTGTTAAATCTCTGTCGAAATTTTCTTAAAACCTTGTCTCACGTGCAAACCAGCTCCAATAAATGAACAATAAAGTAGAGTATACATAGTCTAGTTGTACTAAAATGCTTTTAAAAAGTTTGGCTAGAAAGTTCACATCTCATATTGAGCTTTTATTTTGAATTTTGAAGCGGAAGAAATTTTATTCATATTTGAATTATTAGCCATGGGTTTGAGTTAAAAGTCTGGCGGAACTCCTAAAATTGATAAAAGGAAGACTCAATTTGTGTGCTTAAAATAAAATGATGGATAATCGATGGGGGTTAGTAAGGGAAGCAAAGGGGAGACACGAGAAAATGTATGAAATTAAATAAGGACTAACTTTCTTAGTTGACACCGAGTTGTACATCTGCCGCCAACAACAGAATGAAGATCAAGTCAAGAGTTTGAAACCACTAAAGATCGAGAGAGAAAGAGAGAAAGAGAGACAGCGAAGGAGTAAAGAGCTTTTGATTTCGACATTGGGAACAATTTACGACACGCATTTATGTTATGCATGAAGCATGACATTTGTACACTATTAAAGAATAGGAAATGCATAAATTTTGGGGATACTCTAGTTTAGTTTCATTCTTGTCATTACCCTCAAAGTTAGCGTCATAATGCATTCAATATTGGGGAGCCCGCAGCTTCAGCCTTCCCCCCAAAATGTCCTCTTTTAAGATGCACTAAAGTCTGCATTTTTATACCATACATAAAATCCACAACAAAATTATACACTTCCCCGTGTTTCCTTCGTTTTAAATCTCATTTCCTTCAAATTTAAATATGGGAGGTTGGTTGGTTGTCTACTTTGTCTCCTCGGTCTAAAATTCAGTACAAATTACCTCTAATCTGGGAGAAGATAAAAAGCGACCCCCGTTGAACGAATTAAGAGCAGGTTCCTGCAGAGAGTGAAACCATGTATATATGTATGTGTGTTTCAAATACATGAAAGAGTCAACGCCAAAATATCAGAAAATAACGTTTGAAACTAAAAGGGATCTTTGGTTGTCATCAGTACAATATATGCACAAAGTGCGCTTAGCTTCTTCTAATAACATTTCTTGTTCATACATACAGGGGTACAAATAAGTTCTGTCTCAAACATTTCATTTAATATTTCAAGTTGGGGTTCTTGAAACGAGCCCAAATTGACAACACACATTGAGTACATTATGAAGATTATTGACTAATTTTCTTTTTGAAAACAATCCATATTTGCCTTTGTACAAGACAAAAATCTTGACCTCCTCGAAGCAATGGCGGTACGAAAATCGCCAG
>JAQIVE010005626.1:0-12627 GCA_034698285.1 Sminthurinus bimaculatus | reverse complement strand
GTTCGGAGCCCTTTCCAATTTACTCATACTACTATAGTTTTAGAAACATCCCTTTCACTGGCGAAACTTTGGAAGTTTTTGATCAAAACTTCAAAATTATCCAAATTGGATAATTTTTAACAATTTTTCTTTTCCAATCACTAGTACATAATTATATACACTCGATGCTTTTCATTTCTTTCCATTTGTTAGGTGTCATGATGGTAAAAGCAACGAAGACTCGCCGGATTTCGGTCATATTATGTTCAAGTGATATGTGCAACTCATTTGTTTTGCTGTCATACCGGCTAAAGGCTAAAGTCTTTCATGTATACTATGCGTAGTTTGTTCCTGGATGCCTTAAGTATGCACGTTTAATAGATTATGTAGCACGAATATGCGGCATAAAAGGATAGTTGTGCAACTTTTGATCAAGCTATCACTTATCTCGAGTCGAAAACTATTATTCGCGATATCTCCGTCCCTTGTCTATGATTTAACCTAATAAACACTCAAGTGCAAGGGAAACCGGCGAAACTGTTAAACAACAGGCACTGACAACAAGCTTAAATTATAAATAAAATATTTATAGTTGTTTTAGAGTTTGGTCCGCTTCAAACATTCGATTACAGCATCAGCATATTATTCATTCGAAAATTCGTTCAAAATTTTCTCATTTTTTTCTATTGAAGTGCGATATAAGTATGCATAATGTACACTATTAGACCATACGCATAATCTATAGGTAGAAGGTAATTAGGAAAACATTAATTTCTGCGAATACAAAAGTACATTCACTTCGTTACCTTTGTGTGTAGATAGAATATTTATTGAATTATATTCGGGGTCCTAATTGAAAGCTTTCTTCGACAATTATTCACCTTGGCTGATGATGTATGTATAATGTGTAATCAAATCAGAACTGTGTACATGCACTAATATTTTCTACAAATTGAATTATCATAAATACAAGAAATAAGTTTCTTTTTGTATTCAAGTCATTTATTATTCTAGACTTGATACGAAGAGAAAGAACTGAATCAACTACAAAGCGGATTTCTATTCCTAGATTTTGTTTATTGTCGTGAATCGAAGAAGAACTGAAGGAAAGAGAGAATGCATGAGAAGAAGGGGAACGAATTTAAGTGGAAAAGAAGATGTCATCTCATGGTTTCCTTGTTATTAACAAAAGCACCGCAACCTAAATTGCGTTTGAGAGACTCTTCCTCCTACTTCATTAATACAGCGTTGCTGTTGTTGTGATTGTTGTATATTATAATACGTTGAATGTACAATAAAAGAAAGGCATTGTTGTAGTCGCAGGAAAGCGGTAATGTACCACAGAGTATTAACACCGCCTTGGATAAGCGTTCAGCATTCAAAATGTAAATTTCCCAAAAAAGCATGTAGCTTTTTAAACTGGGTAATGCTGATTAATACCCATCGTTTTTCTTCATGCTGCTTGTTAATAGAAAAGAAATTTACCCAGTAATATCATATTTCAGTGGTAGCATGCATTTATCTTACCTTGTATTCTATATTTCTACCTTGAATATGCCTTATAATAGATCGATTGTAGAGTGTATAACAGATACATGTGTATTTACTAGACACGGTCACAAATTGTAAGTAGGTATACATTTAGATACCTCATTCTACTTACATAGTAAGCTGTAAAACGTTTTTTAAAATGTATATTTGTAAATCTAATACATGAAAATGGTAAAAAATGGTATTTTATTCGGTGCATGTTTGTAATACGAAATAAGATTAACAAGAGTCTTGATGTGGTAAAGGTTATAGGAAAAGGTTTTCTTGCAAGAAACAAAACCAGAAAAGGGAAAGACGGCAAAATTTCTTACTCGTTTCCGGTATATTATTGAAAAGTAAACAGTTATACCTCGGCAGAGATAGCATACACATGCATACATATGCGTTGCAAGGGTCTGAAAAGTAAGTTTCGTATTGGTGTTTACTTTTGAATCTGTTGCATAAGGAATACTACGCATTCTTGAGTGCCCGATCCGTGTATGGATGAGTTGACATGGAGTCAAGGTTTATGTATTGTAGAGTTTGTAGAATTATTCCTCACTTGCACATTAAGTGTAATGTTTAACTTCATTGACGTCAAAGTAAAATCAAAGAAATTAGCGACAGTTCAAGAATTATCTGGCCTTTAACAAGTCCAAATTATTTTAAATAGTTTGAACAAATAATGTAGTTTGTTCCTTTGTTTTTTAAGAGTTTCAGCGTAAGGATGCTAGATAAAGAAAGACGAAGTGAATGATTGGAACGTCATACTTTTAGAGACAAAATTATTTATACACAGTATTTTTGAAATTACTATAGTGTATAGTTCAGATTTCTTATTCTTACCAAACCATGTTTTTGAATCGGCAGTCGTACAATGCTGAATTTTAAAACTGAATAGATATAGATACTTGCAACCATCATCCGTGAATAATGAATTGGGCTTGTATCTATTATTTCTGTCTGAAAATGGGCTTCGTATTTATAATAAAGTGTACAATGTAATATGCCGTTGGGATCTGTAGTAAATAGATTGCTATTTTAATTTTCCTCTTCTTCGTCTTCCGTTGTAATAAATAAAAAATGCATGATGTATGTTTCTCAGCCATAAGATGCTCATAATACACCATGCACGAGTGTAACCCTCTTATTTTTTGATTTACAATTGAAAACGAAAGTTTACAAAAATTGTTGATGGCTTCATCAATCATATTTTTTTCTTACAATGTATGCTCTATGTATGTAGTATGTACACATGCAAACAAATAATATGAACACCGCAAAAGAAATTTTATAATTGGCCTGCTTATTTCTAATACAAACAAATTAATTTAGGGTAAAATCTTGTTACGTAAGCCATTATTAATGCTCTCTCTTTTGATCTCATTAATTGAATCAGCAATGTAATAATACCATAGATTATATCTTTACAAACAATAATAATTACAAAATACATACCTATTTTGTTATTTCAATCGTAAATACATATGTGCACAGAATAATTGATGTTGGTGATAACTCGGAGAATGGAAGCTTACGAATTTAGAATTAATATATAATATATTATGTTGTTTTTTTTTACTTTACAATACATAATGCATATTATAATATGCCTGGTGAATGTATCTGAAACTTTTACGAGAGCAGTTAGGATTTGTTATTTACAAATACGTAATATAATTTTTTCAGCAGTCAGTCGGTCGGGTAGTGTCAATTTTTTTCCGGTCGACCAATATGTAAATCTCAGAGCTCTGACAGGGTTAACGACTTTCTCTCTCTCTCTCTCTCTCACATATATACACAGATTCTCATATTATGACTTATGACCAGGGATGAAAAGCAAATTCAGTACAAAGAAAACAAACTGCGTATACACCTACACATTGACGGTCATATGCGCAACTACATGTAATATAATGGTTGTAGGAGAATAGTAAAGAATAACAAAGGGTGTAATATCGTTCTGTATCTAAAGTCTGAACAATTTTCATTTTGTTTACTCGAGTGGAGTCAGCAAATGTCATAATTATGAAAGCTTGAAAGGTGACAGCGACAGAGTGACAGACTTGCATGCTTATCATTATATAAGTGATGCATTTTTTTATTAACCATTATGCATCGTGAATCAAATAGTATAATATTATGCACTGATATTGAGAGCACAACAAGGAATTAATTAAACCATGTATACATATATTTTTATATGAACATTAAGACTGTTTTGTTCTAACTATATACGCAACAAAAAAAGGAGAAAAACACAATATTGGTATCCATATTTTTATATTATATTGCTTTTGTAATGGACAAGGTACGCTAACACTGAATTGTATTTACTGATAATGCATACTCGTGTGTTGTATGTTTTACTAAGCACGTTTACGTGCAATAATATTATGCTGCTGTAATAATTGTAAATGTACATTAGTAGAACGAATTAGTAGAAAAGATGAACAAAGATAATTCAGGACATGCATGCACTTTTTAACCAAAACTCTCAATTCTTAAACATCCCTCGATTATGTTAGTAAACATTGTAAATGTGTAAGAATAGTCTATGCGTAGTTTTGTAGTTGGTTAAATGTATTTCTTATTGTTCCCCTGTATAATATGTATTTGTATGAAAAAAGACGGAAATTTGCAAGAGAAAATTTTATCGTGAAAAAAATCTGTGGATTTATGGTATGAAGTGTGAAAGACACTATTTGTATTTTTCTTTTAAAGCTTTCTCGTATTTTTACTCATATTTAGTATAAACTTGCATTATTGTTCTAGAGAATATTTATAGTGCACTGCATTAGCTATACAACGTGAGCGTTTATTAGACGGAGTGGGAAATCAGAATTGGGACTGATTTTGCTTCATAATAATCATTCTTTAAGCAAATTAACGATAGGCCTTAATATGTTACAATTACAATATGCTTTTAATGTGAGGGTTATAATAAAGTATGAATATTTTATTTTTTAGTTGTGAGAGTGGAACATGGAGATTACATTTTGTTCTGAAGTACATACATATGGATAAAGAGGATTTTTGCTAATGCCTCTGAATATCTAAATAGTACATAACGATGGAACGACCTTTGATGTGTATGAGCACTTGATATTCTTGACGTAAAAATAATGCACACACATCAATCAATACACATACATACATACCATGTAGCTGTGTAGGCTGATAACTGAGGATGATGGAGAAACGGGCAGAAAAAATCTTGGAAAAGCTTGATATTTTCGAAGGTCTCATCAGTTTGAACGTTATCTCCATTAGTTTTTATGAGGCCAAAAGGTATAATCGGGATTTTATTGGTATTAGTTTAGGTCGTTACCATTTGAATACCGTGCTTATATTGTAAATAATATTCAGATTATCAAGACTCAAGACATTTTGGTTCGAATTTAGAACATTCCTTGCGTTCCTGACTACCAAAGTTTAACAAATTACTCTAGCTAATTTAAAAAAATTTAAAACACTTTTTATTCCTTCATTACGAAATATAACAAAAAAAATTTTAAGTTTGTTATTGTCTACACTCTATATATAGTTAGACGGAGAGGAAAGGAAAGAGACGCTGACAAAGTACTTGATAATTGCAAAGAAGCTCGCAGGAAGAGAAAAGTTGTCTACATATATGTGATGATAATATTACGATACACATGGAATGCATGGTACATATAATGTAAAAGGCAGAAATATATACATAAGGTATAATATTGTACACAATTTAATATGTATGTCGAATTACTCCTTGTTCTGAGCATAAGAATTTAAATGCGTGCTACCATTTAATTTGAAAGATTAGGCATGTTGTTGGAGTTTAAAGTTTAAATATAATTGGGGGAGTTGGCGTATTGAAGCCTTTCATTATAGTTCATGGAGCATTAAAGTATTAAAAAATGTGGTGCACATAAGTGCATTGATGAGGAAACCTCTTTAGTTGAGCTTCAATAATAATTATCTTAGTATAAAGCATACATACATACACACATGCATGCATAGACAGATATCTATACACCGTATAATACCTACAAATATAACTCTTTATGTGCAGGAGTGGGAGGAAGATATCTGTAGACTGTATATAATGTAATAAGTAGTGGTGTAATTACTGTTATAGTAATATATTAATTCTTCTATATAAAGCACGATTTATGTATGCACATACACATAAGGTATTTTAACTGGGATACTTACATGTGCATAAAATATAGTCAGTAAGTGTATACGCAGCATCGTGTATTATATACAGAGTTACATGTAGGTAAAAAGTTGGTAAAGATAATAATGTCTAGAAACAGAGATCTGACCTGGTACGAAAATTCTCTAATGTTTTGCTGCATCACATGCCTTACCTTTTCTTTCTTTCTCTTTATCTCTCTCTCTCTCGCTCGCTGTGCACACATTACACGGTGGACTGATTTTCTCTCTCGACTGCAGCAAAGCATCAGCAGTCAGCAGTAGTCAGTCAGTTAAATGAAAACGTACTTCTTACATTACATTACTTAGGTTGTATATTGATACTATATAAAGAGCTTTCCCGTTCTCAAAAATGTATAATACAATTTTGCTATCCTCTTGCCCTTTGCTCAGCCAAGAGGATAGTTCTCTTTCCTCGTATATACACAGATGAACTTTATTCACTTGTGTGTGTAGTGTATAATATAATATGCATACATAGTAAGATACATGCAGTGCAAGAATGCTTGATATTCATTCCAAATATTATCATTGTGTCTTGCGTCTTGTGTGTTAAGCATACTTGTATAATACATGCTTATAAAAGTGCATAATGTTGTTACACATTATTGTAGTTTCAACCCAAAGATTTTTCAAACAACAATATTTATACGTATAATACAAGTACATATATTCATCCAAAACTAAGAGGAAAGAGAGAAAACGAGAATAACCTTTTTCTTACCATTTTAGAAGAATAGAATACATATTGTAAGAACACAATTTAATATTTACTGTGCTATTGCTATGTACATCAGAATACTCGTATGCACATGGTGGCATTGGGAATCTAGATGCCAAATACAGTAAATACTTAAATATATATGAGGTTTTGTTGGTTATCTCAGACTTGATTTTATTTCACTCCATATACTTTTATCCTAGTAATCTAAAAGTACATAATATTTTTGTTATTATATTATGTATAAAGTATGAAGTAGTGTGACGTAAATGTGTCTTTGTGAGCAGATGACATTATGCATCTCTGATCCTTATGGATAATATTCGTATTACGCATGCTGTGACTGACTTATATATTATACACTATTTAATTTAACTAGTAAGTCAATCTGTGAACATTTTGTTTGCCTGACTATGAATATTATGTATAGTACATGTTTAAAAGGGTCCCTTGGGTTTTGTTCTCCGCACTTTTCTTTGCATACTAATATTTACGGGGTGATACTGCGTATATTTATTTACGTATAAACTACCATTTTATTACTTTTCATCAGTGTTGTATATGCGAAAAGTTACTGATTTGTAAGTGTATGCCTACTAAGAATGTAGTGGCTTGTGGAAGTAATGAGTAATATAAATACTTTAAAAGTTTCCCATAATAATATGGCGTTTAAAACCTCATTGTTCGCCCTAGCAGAAGATCGTATACATGTTTAATGTGTATTGTATACATGTAACACATACTCTACTGTATACACTCACGATTTCAGCATTGAGCCAATATCAAATGTACATATTAAGTTCTCGTATTTCACACCTACATATATATGTATGTATACATATAGGAGATTATATTATTTTGTACATGGCTATTTTCAGATGGTCTTTAAATAAATTTAGTTTGTAACGTCGATTTAAGGAGACAGGAAAACCATATCAGAAACTTTATTAGCCCACCACAGTATGTACCTTATTTTAATCCATGAGCGTATGGGAGGAGTGGGAACTTGGTAAAACGTGAACCATGCATTTAGTCCAATTTCGGAAGCATCTTTCGAATATCCATACAAATTTTGGGCGGTGTACAATAAATTCTTGATGGTTATGCATTGAATAATGTATCATTGGAACTTTGGATTGGGGTAGATGGTATGTAACAAAATACTTTCTTGTAAAGTGTTGTGAATAAGAAAACTTAAGTAGGGAGGTATTTTGAGATGAACTACGGATAATTTATGCCTTTGTGCATACATATTGTCCGTATATTATGTGGATTGAAATATGTACTTGCGTATGTAATTCATTCAATTCTAATAAATACATTGAAGTACAAGATAACTGTTTTCAATCTGAGCATACTTTTTGCATCTCGTTGTCTTTAGTAAGAAGCATGGAGGGAAATATTATTAACTGTCTCTGAGTCTGAAAGAATCAAAAAGCTTATACTTAATGATAAATTATATGCACGAACATATGAAATGAAGGAACATAATATTGAGGCTGCCATGCAGTTTCTTCTATATTTATAGAAATGCACACGTATTTACATGTTGTATGCAGGAAAGTATGTATGTATACTTGCAAGACACTATTTTTGTTTCATGAATCATAAATCGTTGACATTTAGAAAAAGCGATTGGCTGGCAGCAATAAGCAAATTTATACGACGTGCTGTGAGTATAGCATACATGATACAACCGTTTTGTTAAGTTTATCTATGCATTATCGGGTAAAAATAAAATCAGGAATGACACTATGATCATAACCATGATTATAATAAGCGACCAGTAGCCTAGTCATGACTACTGATAGGTACGTTCATTCATATTCTTTTAGACATTAATCGGGAGATTCATGCTGCCAAGTCAGCCAAGGTTTATATTTCTTAAAGCAGTTTGTTTGTATATTATAATAATTAAGAATAAAGGGCTTGAAGCTTTTGAAATTTGAAGTGGTTGCATGGATTATTTCGTGCTTATTTGTTCTGTTATATTTATGATGTTTGTAATCAGGGTTTTCAACTGAATTGATTTGTGTGTGTATAAGTTTGTTACTTTTTATGTCGTGTATTCTGCTGGAGAATGTATTTTGAAACCTTTGATTTGTACAATTTTAATGGGTTTGTGAATATATGTATTATGTATGTATACATATTTGTGTGCAGTGCGCATACTTAAAAGTCTTACCGTACACGACGACTGTGAATGTTGTTATTTTGAATGTACATATTTAAGTGTATTATGGTTTACTTCCTTTGTTTCTCTTCCTTTCGTTTCTAAATTCTAAATGGTTTTTAAAATTAAAGAAAAGTTACTGTGATTTTTATTTTCAGTTTGGCTGACGTGACTTGAAAAAATCGGGTCTTTTTCTCCATGCGGAACGTGTGATTTTATTCAAATCTTTCTCTGTGTTGTCCCTCCGTCTCTTCTCTTTGTTTAAATTGCATACTAGACATACATAGCATTTGCCTGATTTTATTTTACATGGATGTGGCCAACCAGGTACTAATAAACATTTTATTTTTATATTTATTTTCAATTTATTTCATTTCGTATTGCAAAACTAAGGATCTATGTTTTTATCAATGAATGTTTACGCATGGAGTTACGCGTATATGTATAATTTACTGTACCGACGAGTGGAATGATGTTGTTTAGTACTTTTGTATTTACGTTTTATTGTCTAATGTTTTACTTGCTATGTGGGGAATACAATCTTGCCTTTGATTTTGAAGTCTGGGAGTTCATTTTGTTTTTTAAATAAGCTGCACGATAGAATAAAATAATATGCAAAGTTACTTTACTTTTATATTGATCGAACTTGCCTTTGAATTTTACATAGAACAGACGTATGTAAAATGTAAACTTGTGTGTTTTCCGTTTCCATTGTTTGTTCAAATTAATTTTACTTTTTTGACGACTGTATGCGAAATAAAAGCTATTGTTGTTTTATTTTTCTAAAATCGAATGTAGACATCCTTTGATTATTAATTAGTATTTTGATTTGGTTTAAAATAACAAACGTTAAACAAACATTTTACCTGCTTTTAAGATCCTGATCAAATAATCACACACATTTCAATACCTTGACTCAAGCAAGATTATTTTGTCCAGTACAATAATATACATGCTATAAGATCTAGAGCAATAAAAAAGTGTCCGATGGGTCTTTTGTTTAGTTTGTTCAGTTGTTTTCTTCATAGAACTATACTACCCCACCTATACATAGAGTTCCAAAATATCCAAACTCAAATAGAGAGAAAACAAAAATGCGTTTCAATATCGGTGCGTGTGTTGTTTAATGTGAGACATTTACAAAATTTTCCAAACTTTTCAGTCAAAATTCGGACTACCCAGAACATCGAAGTATAGGCACGTTTTTGGCCAGCCTTTCCGTAAAGAATTGTACGTTTTTTTTAAACATCATCTGTAATGCTCACTACACAATAACAACAATACCATGTTTCGACAACTAGTATAGCATTGTTCTTCTTTCGTTACATATTGTCACAAATACAAAATATGTAATCTTCTCTTTTCTGTGTCTTTCTGCAGATCCTACGACAACATCAAAATCACAAAAAATGCACACGACTGCAACTTTTGTAGTGTAAGCAAACAATCAAACATTATGTCATTTATTTTGCATATCCCTATAATTAGTACCATAAATTATGCATCTCAATCTCAAATCAAAATGTTAAAATTTTGTATTTATTTTGAAATCTCAAAGGTTAATCCCAAGTTTTTGGCCATAGTGACGGAAGTTGCAGGTAAATACCCGGGCACTTTTTTTATTTGCGTTTACTTCCTTGCTTTCCTTTTTTACTTTCTTTACTTTCTCCTCCTTTTAAGATTCAAAATGTTTTCAAGTTTTTCTTCGTTTTTGATAACTAACTAATTTATTGCTCATTACTCTTACTTATAATACAAAAAAAACTAACCAATATCTTTATGTACCAGGTGGCGGATCGTTCCTTGTTTTGCCATTGGAGAAGGTAGTTTAACAATTTCGTGGACTTGTTTTTCTGTAATGGTGTGCATGTAAAAACGGACCCTTCTAATGCAGTTAACGTTTTAGTGTATATTGTGTGTTAAACATTGATGAAGTCTTATAAATACTTCACGTTTTTACATACATACCGAACTTTTTCGTTTACCCTTTTATTCACAATCCACATTCATTCTGCTCCTCTCAAGGGAGTCCTAGATTCTATTCTTGTTTTAGTTTTTTTGGGTGTCACTATGTCTAGAGTTCTAGAAAATCGATCTCTACTTCTTATTACTTACCATATCATTGTGAGTGTAAGAGAAAGATGGTTGAAAATGAGCCACTCATTCAAACTTGAGTAACAATTAAGTAAATAGTTTAAGGTGCATTTTGCAGGCATGCGTTGTATTTAAAGGTTAACTAATCCTACATTTAGCTTGTTTGGTTTTGAAATAATGCAATGGATCTTTTGAAAACTTTTAATAAGACTTAAATGTCATAATATCTTCAATTTAACGTTAAATGCCCTTAAGTTTTGAAGATAATGAACCGATTAACCATTTGATACAACATTAATTCCCATGTATATATATACGTTCAAAGCAATTTTTTGTGATATGTAATGTACCAAAGCAGTGGCCCATTTTTACTCCTCGTTGCCTTACATGTGTGGGTACACTGTATGTGGAATACAATGGTATGCACATCTTTAAATAATAAAAGGAATCATTTATTGTTATTCGTATTTTCTGTGTATAGGTTGGAAGATTAGACTATAATGCTCCAAAAGTGTGTGGGCACGCAGGGCCTGTACTTGACGTCAAATGGAATCCATTTAATGACAACATTGTTGCTTCTAGTTCAGATGATGCTACTGTAAAATGTATGAGATGACTCCGACACACACATTAATCACAAAAAAAAACGAAAAAAGAATCAATTCTTTTGTAACACTTTTGACATCTAACAAGTTAATATTTAAGATCAGAAAAATTCCCATTTTACCTATTGCTGATTGAGATTTATTTTTCTTTCTTCCCATTTCCCACTCGCTATTAATCTAGTGTGGTATATTCCTGATGGCGGTCTTCAGTCCAATTTATCAGACTGGCTAGTCGAGTTGTTAGGGCACAAACGAAGAGTTGGATTCATAGGTAAGTAAAAAAAGAATAATAATTATCAATCCTGCTCGAAAAAAGCAAGATTTTCTGTCCCAGCTTAAATTCGGATGGTATAATTTACATTGTGCTTTAAATCGAATTTTAATTCCTCTTTGTTTTATAGAATGGCATCCGACGGCTGAAAATATACTGGCCAGTGTTGGGTTTGACTACATGGTAAATACCTGCTTCTCAATCCTCAATACACAACAATATTTTACACATAATAATGGGATTTTGATAGAATCTATTTTACTGGTAGTAGTGCTAATGTTATAAATGTACTTGCGATAATTGTATAATGATAGACCTGAATTCCAAGTATTCATACAAAAATCGTTACATTTTTTATGCAGGTCATTCTTTGGCATGTTAGCAAGGCAGAAATCGTGAGCGTAATCACATGTCACACCGACATAATCTTCTCACTCTCTTTTAATCGCGATGGTTCCCTACTTGCAACTACCTCCAAGGGTAGGTGCACACAAAAAAAGTTGCTTGAATTGTCATTTTTCAATCCCGTATCATTGTCAAAAATTAGATGTTTAATAACGAAACATAATATATTATGTGTAATTGTTTTTCAGACAAAAAGTTGAGGATAATTGATCCACGTGCTAACAAAGTGGTAAATGAGACCCAATGTCACACTGGGACTAAGGCTTGTAAGGTCGTGTTCCTGGGAGATACAGGGCGCGTACTTACCACCGGCTTTTCTCGATATTCCGACCGTCAATTTGCAATATGGGACGTTGCCAATCTCAGCAAAGCGATTTTTATGAGTGAAATAGATAGTTCTTCAGGGATCCTCTTTCCATTTTATGATCATGACACAAAGGTTTTGTATTTAGCCGGAAAAGGAGATGGAAATATTCGTTATTATGAAATCGTTCAAAATCCTCCGTATGCACATTATCTAAACCAGTTCCTTTCGGGGTTAGTTTACTATTTTGATTTTTTTGACAAACAAACTCCAACTCTTAGATATAGAATATACTATAGTTAGTGCTTGAGTACATACAATACATATGAGGATGAGAGAATCTAA
>JAQIVE010005625.1:0-12629 GCA_034698285.1 Sminthurinus bimaculatus | reverse complement strand
CAATAATTTACTAAAAAAACGAGAACGAGATAAGAGGTGGGTATTGTAAAAAATTAGTGACAGTATTTTAAGTAAATTGTAAGTGAGAATAGTAGGAATTTGATTAAACTTAAGTTAATGGAAGGAAGGTTCAAGTTATTTTTTTATAAAAAATTTAAAGTCAAGATTGAGCTTAACAACGGAATTTTTTAGATAGGACCAAATTAACCCTTTATTTTTATGCCTATCAAATGAGATTGGATCAAAACTAAGGTTGATGATTTCAATTGAGTTATAAAATGGGAAAGGGATAAAATCGCTGTTAGGGTAGTTAAACGGAACCGAAGTGATAACGAGAACTTAAGCTCACTTTAATAATTGTTCCTTACCCCATTAATTTTCCCTCATAACCTCACTTTAATAAAAAGGGGAAACCATTCTTAAGCCTAAAAAATTGGGAACCCAATGAAGGCTCAACTTTACCTAATAAGAGTAGAATAAAAAAATTGGGGCTATTTAAAAGTAACTAATATTTGTTTACAACTTTGTAAAAATTAAAATTAGAAAGTTTTAAGAGGTATAATAAAGAAGGAGAAATAGAGAGGACATTACGTAAAGGACGATTTGGAGAGGAAGAAGGAAACAAAGAAAGAGATAGAAGGGGGATAAAATATTTTTTTAAGAGTTGGGTCAGTAACACGATACTTAGGAAGATACACCCCAGTATATAGTTATTTTTATAAAAATAACACCGGTAAAGCGAGAAGAACGGGAATGGTACCTAAAACTAACTTTAGTGGAGTTAAATCGAATCAAAATAAAAAGGAAGGAATTATAAAGGAGGACTAACCCTGAGTCAGAAAGGTATAGTTTTTTAAGAGAATATGAAAAGGCACTCCAAAAAATTGATAAAAGTAATATTATTTGTCTTTATTTGACCAAAGTATGTTCAAACAAAAACAGTTGACAGTGCAGTGTGGGGAGTGTATTTATATAATATATCATGGGTATAATATTATAGGACATAGACCCAATGCATATAAGCATGCCTAATGCCTATGTAATGCTACAAGTGGACAGAAAATATGACTGTAAAAAGAATAGACAAAACGTCATGTATATGAAAAATACTTTGGAACTCAAGCTGATTTTCTTTATTTCCAAAACCTCTACAACTAGACATCACATGTCACAGACAGTAAAGTCTTAGAGTCAAGGAACAAGGAATTATCATTATGCCTCTACTGGATGTATGACGCTCTTCATATATTGACATTGCATTGCCCTGACGACTGTATGTTGACTATTTACTATTGATAGTCCAGTCAATTTGGGCCAGATCTATCTCGCTATAGACGCCTACAACATTCAACATTTCTAATTCTTTTTAGGGCTACGAGCTAGAACTGTAAACTGTGCCCATCCAGATTACGGTGGAATATTACAAGGGATTTGGTGGATAAACTTCAGTCATAATCCTTAGATGTGATGTGAACGTCTTGTAGAGACAAAAATTAGTCCTCGCCTTTTCTCTTGAGCAACTTTCCTCTTGTGAGGATTCTGAAAAAGAATTCTCTTTGTGGCTTTAGCATAGAAATTTCCTTTGTCTCATCCTCTTCATAAAGTAATACTTTTAATTTTACGGAAATCGGAATTCGCCGTTGTTACTAAATCAAAAGGTGAAAATGTGGGGCAAAGGAAAATCGAGCAGTGGCTATCAAGCAATCAATACGGACTTTTCATATCCATCCACCTTTGTCGACGGCGTCGTCAAACTCTTTTCGATTTTGCAATTGGTATGACGAGAAAAAATATTTTTTAATACAAGTTTTTTTTTTGTTTACATTAATTATTTAACATTTCACATTTATTCAGAATTCGCCATCCAACTGCGTGTGAAAAACATCTTTTGTAAATTTCCAGACCGTCTTCCTGTTCTGCTTGGTTCTGTTGGGCCACAAAATTGTTATCACTTGGCCCGATTTTTATGCGCACACTCACTTCTCACCAGTCATCGTTTTGGTTGTGTATTTCTGTAAGTCAATGAACAATGATGACAGGATTACTGATGCTTTTATTATCATTATTTATTAATCACAGAATATTGACCATATGACCCTTTGTATATTAAGCTATTATAATATAAACAATTAACTTGATATTGATGTGCGCAGGTATTTTGCTCATCGAAGCTTGGATTGCTCATGGTCTGCACAAAAATGTCCGAGAGGTAACTATTTAATCAAAGCTATTCAAGTTGGAACTGACTCTCATTTCAATTGTGATGCATGCAGTATAAGCACTGATAATGAAACAATAATATTTCAGGGAAGAGCAAATCAGTTGGGTCAATGGATCCTCGTCTCCTTGATGATGACCTGCATTGAGTTGGCCGTGGTCTACTTTTATCCTCTCCTGCCCGACTACTCTGACATGGAGGTTGAGTTCAATCAGCCCATCTTCTTTCTTTACAACCTACCCATTTTTGTTTTGTGGTTTTTCAAAGCTCTTACCACGATTTTGAGCTACAAGATCTTTCGATTCCTCAAAAACAATGTTGTTGACGAGTACTCGGGAATCCTGACCCAAAAATTCTAGATCAGCTAGAATCTAACTAGCATGTACTCAAATAGTGTACGCAATATTTTTATCAATATAATTTTTTATGCATATTTTACGTTTGCTCTTTATATTTTGCTCTCTCTCTGTATTTTTATTATTCTTTTATTACGATTAATATTATTATTATATCAATGTTATAATTTTTTGATATCGCAAATTGAATCGATTCTTCTAATATTCTAATGCTAATGATTTTAGCGCGTACATACATACTTGTACCACATACTTATTTTGTTTTAAATCGTAAAAATGCGTTCAACAAATAAAAACTTGATATTTCATCCATCCAACTAACTGAAAAAATCTTTACAAACCAAACGAGTACATCGTAAGTACATAAGTACACAACGAACTGGTGTATCATATTACTCATTAAAGTAATCCTCAATTTCAAAATATTAAGTAAACACGAGTTATTTTGAAGGCTAATCGTATTTAAGTTAAAATGTAAACAGTGTAATATTAGGTTCATCGAACACGTAGATAGGGTCCAAAGTCCATTTTTCAGGAGATAAGAAAATGACAATCTAACACTGATAAGATATTACATTGAGTCAAGTGAACTTCAAGTTTCAAGAGTAAATATAGAAAAAATATAATTTGATTAACCACCAAAATGCTTAGTATTGTAGAATTAAAGAGCTTATCTTTTACAATACGAAATTTTATGATGCAGATCCCTGCATTTTATCATGTATGACGATAATATAGATGTTTTATTACAAAACAATTGTAGAGTTTAACTCTAATAATTATTATTAGAGTTAAACTCTCTTTCCCCTTCCTCTCACAATCAGTCACATTGCTCAAGTTGACAATCCAGAAAGGAGAGGAGACGAGACATGGGGACGGTAAATGAGCGTGAGCATGAAAGACTGCCCTTGTTCCATCATCATCATGATCACGGTGTCCTCATAAATCCGAGTCCGGACCAAAGCCTTGAGGAGCGACAACAGCTCAGCTGCGGTCAAAAAATCGGGAGGAACGTCCGAAACAGACTACCGATCCTTCAGTGGCTGCCAAAGTACCAGAAAAATTTTATTGTGTCTGATCTCATCGCTGGAATCACAGTGACCCTTACGGCTATTCCACAGTCCATTGCTTATGCTGCGATAGCCGGACTTAGTCCCGAAGTATACACAAAAAATAATATCGTACAAAGCATGAAACTAAAATTATGAAAATTAATTTTACATTCAGTTAAAAACTCAAAAACTACTGATTTTTTCAGTATGGACTGTATTCACATTTTGTGGGACCACTTTTATACGTCTTGTTGGGCTCGTGCAGACAGGTGACGATAGGGCCCACTGCAGTCGTTGAACTCATGACCTTTCAGACCTGTGGAGCGAATTTCCCCTCCTGTGTCATTCTCCTGGGGTTTTACAGTGGGGTTGTGGAGCTCCTCTTGGGATTCCTTCGTTTGGGTACGAGCAAAGACAAAATTTTTAAAAGCAAAAAACATTTTGGAAGATAAAAATATTTTGAGTTTTCAAGGTTCTTTTGATGCATTTTTCAGGATTCCTAATTAGCTTTATCAGTGAACCAGTGACCATTGGTTTTACCGCCGGTGCAGTTGGTACGATTGCCTCTAGTCAAATAAAGAGTTTGCTGGGACTGAGTGGGAAGTCGGCTGGGAGTGGATTTATAGCCAGTTGGAAGTTTATCATAAGTAGGATTCACACATTTAAAATTAGTGACGCGGGTCTTGGAATCTCCAGCATTGCAGTTCTCCTTCTTTTACAGGTATGATAATATTAGCTTATTTATGATACCTTTTTACGACTTTATTTTACATGCGTATCAGCTTTTTACTTTGATTTTCGATTTTTATGAATTTAGGTAATTTTTTATGTTTATGCTGATTTTTTAGAAACTGCGGGACGTAAAGCCGCCCAACGTCGGAGATCCATTGCGATGGAAAAAAACTTTTCAGATGATAACCCTAGGCAGAAATGCTATCGTTCTCATTGCTGGAAGTTTACTTGCCTTTATCCTAGTTGACCCCCCTTTCGCCATTACTGGGACGGTGAAAAGCGGCTTTCCGCCCGTCGGCCCTCCCTCTTTCACCCTAATCAATCCCAGCTCAAACTCAACGGAGCCGATGAGTTTTACAGAAACTTTGGGCTATCTCAAGACGGGCCCGGTGATTGTTGCCTTGATGGCGATTCTTCAAAATGTGGCAATTTCAAAGGCCTTTGGAATTGGGCAAAGTATAGACGCAACTCAAGAGATGTTTGCATTGGGAGCCACTAATGTTGTTGGTAACATTTTTACCGTTCGGCTAACAATAATACATTTCTAGGTTTTTAAGTGAAAACTCATTTTTGACCCTGTGAGGCATAAAAGTAACGAAGCTGCTTCATAGTTTTAAATACTGAATAATTTTTACATTGAAATTGTGTAGGTGGCTTTTTCAGTTGTCTTCCTACTTCTGGAAGTTTTACTCGCTCAGCTATTGCTGATGCAAGTGGGGTCAAAAGTCAACTCAATGGCATTGTCGTAGGTTAGTCTCAATTTTTAAAACTTTCAAACTTAACTGCATTTTTAGCATTTAGTTTAATTTAGTTCCAAAAAACCTTCTGAAAAAAACTCTATTTTTTCAAGGAATCTTGATACTTCTGTCACTGAGCCTTCTCACCTCATCCTTTCAATACATTCCAAAGGCGAGTTTAGCCGGAGTGATCGTGGTGGCCGTTATTTTCATGGTGGACTATGGAACGGCTGTGTCAATATACAAAACTTCGAGTATAATAAACCGATATAATTTGTTTTGCAAAATATCTAAATTTTTCCCTGCCAGTAAATATTTACAAGATCCGTTAAAAAATCCAAATAATATGGATGAATTATTTTTTTAGAGCTGGACTTCCTTGTGGGACTGGTCACCTTCCTCTGCTCTCTCTTTTTGGGCATGGAATACGGAATTCTAATTGGAGTTTCCCTCAGTATTTGCATCCTCTTGTACAGATCCCTGAGTCCTTCGATCCATCACCAGCTCCACCACCATTCTGCCACCAAGTTGAAGTACATTTCAATAAGGCCAAAGCACGGCGGGTTCAACTTTCCCAGTGTAGATGGACTTCGGGACGCGGTGAACAAGCTGACGACTCGCTATCCAGCCCACACCATTATGGTCATTCACTGCGACAAGTGGACTCAATGGGACTTTACGAGTCTCAGCTCTATGGTTTTCCTGGCCAAGGTGATGAAGGGCAGTGGGCGACTCCTCGTGTTCTACAACACTAATGAATCATGGACTAGTGCCCTAGACGCCTTTGGCAAGGCCCAAGGATGTCCCGTGACCATTTGTTACGGGGAGGACAATCTCGAGGAATTTTTCTACAGCCACCGCCGAGCATTGTCCAAACTGAATGCCATGGAAAATGGCGGAAATGCAAATCCAGAAGCGGGATCAAACGAGGACGATAAAGATGATGATGGAGATGGGCTTGTACATGTGGCGGTCAATACCAGCATCATTCCATCTTCTCCTTCCTCCTCCTGTCGACGCCGGAGCATTTCAAATTCGGAGAAGAAACGGGATGATGACAGGCCCAAGTCTAATCGTAAAAATTCTAATTCCAATTCCGTCAAAAGCCTCAAGCTGCCTCCTCCACCTTCGAAAACAACTGTGATAGCAACAGCAACAACAACTGGAGATGATCACGATAATGATAATAATGTTAATGACAATACAGAGCAACAATACATTCAGGTTGCGCATATGATTACTACTTTATGCTCGGAATAAAGATTTGAAATACGTATTTTTTACAAAAAATCATCGTCCGTGGAATCTGACAAGGTAACGTTTTTATATGCCAAGTGACATTATTTGAATAGGTTATTTACCCACCCAGGCTGATGGGTAAATAATCTGTTATAATTTCTCTGTATTATTCATAAACTCGTCCGTAATATTCTGCAAAAGTTCAAAATTGTGCGTTCATTATTGATTATAGACTACAGTCAATAGTCATGTGTTCAATCTTCAACCAATAAAAACCATTGCTATTTTTTACCTTGGTAAAACCTTCAACCAAGTTTGGAAAATTGTAATTGGTCAAACTCCATTGACAATTGGGGCTTAAAATTGCAGGGCACATTTTTCTCAGTCGTTATTTGCAAATATGCCTTTTCCTTCGAGCTGTCTCTAGTTTCGAATCCGAATTCTTTTCGAGATTTGTACAAAAGCTCTAGGCAAAATAGAACAATAGTCAGCAAGTATCCGGAAATGAGGAGAACATGGGCTGTACAAAGGTCACTAAGTCCCAGTTCCAACACACTGTCTCCTCTCAACTCGGGTCTGTTTCCGCCGAACGTCATAGTCCCTGCTTGTGGCCCTTCAGTTTGAAGCAAGTACTTTGACTTGGAGCGGAATCGTAGTCCACTTGTAAAGCAGGCAAGGATTCTATTCACCATTTCATTTTAACTTGTTTATGAAAAACATTTTAATTGTAAGTATTGTATAATGCATCAGTACATCAGTATAATTGATGATAGAACAAATATTCTTACCCCTGATTGAAAAGTTCCTTATAAGGCGAGTCCTTGGTTGCCATAAAGCCTCCTTTAAACGGAACTCTGGATACGGGGAAGCGAAACACAAATTTTGAAGCCTCAAAGAAACTCCCAGACTTGCTATGGTTCCACGTGGCGTTGCCGTAAGTGAAGAAGGAGTCTGCAAATGTGATGAAACCTGAGGATTTCGTGATGACAGAATGAATACCCTCAACAGTCCCTACCAATTTTGACACTCTTTGGTGGATTGTCTTCTTTTTCTCTCCGCCGTCATGCTCACTCTGCTGTTATTTTTTTTCGTTTTAAAATAATTAATTATGAAATGTGCAAAACAAATAGAATAATGCTATGCAGAATAAAAAGTATTCTTACTTGCAAAAGGAGAGCAACGGTGGAGCTTCCATTTACCGCAGATATTGGAAGGTCACTATTGAGCAAGTCGTCAAAATTTTTGATCGGAATCACGGACGTGGATAAGGACGAAACGAGAGCAGCACTATAAACCTGATAGACAAGGAGTGCCAACAGAGAGCCAGTCAATAAGACCCACTTCATAGAAATAGACCGCGGGTCTAGATACCAGCCTAAAGACAATTAAAATTTCAATTATACATTTACTCAAACTACTGATTTATGTACGTATGTTGGCCGATGCAAATAACAGAGTAACATAAATGCACCTCGCTGTGTTAAAAAAGCGATGCACCAAAAGATAGAGCTGTGAGCAAGTTCTTGGTCGACTTCCAAACTTTGACCTGATAAGTTTGACCTTTGTTGGAGTTGAATCAGGACTAGTGGTGCAATGAAAATAAAGAGCCACAGTCCACTCAAATTTAGCCAGAGTGAGGTTGAAAAGGGTTCCACAAAAATATTTCTTATCATGCTTATTGGCGGCTGCTGGACAAAAGCCAGGATTCTGGTAGAATGGAACAACGAAATTGTTAGATCTTTTTACTATAATATTATGAACCATAAATTCTGTATAGAAACTGTATAGAGAAAATACCGTTCAGAATAATGTGGAAGGAGCAGGGTGAAGGCACTGGCTCTCTGTGTGAGTAAAGTAGCTTTGGTTACAGTTAAATCTACAAGATTTTTCTCCAAGAGTTCTCCCATCCCTGTCCAAGTATTGTTGACAAACTTCATCCATCCACTTTTTATGGTTATAAAATCAAGTCTGCGTTCACAAAAAAATGTTGCCTCAACTCTCAAATTAATTTCGTTAAAGTTTTGGTGAGAAATCATCCTAAAAATTTTCCTACTCAAAGTTCCACTTGTATTGTAGATGTGTAATTAGGTCGTAGTCCATTCCTTTGATAAGTCTTATCTTTCCCAATTTTTCATCCCGGCTCCACATTATAAGTTCTTTAATTGCATCTTCCTACCGCAAACCAACAAAACTTTACTTTTTTATACCAAAGAAATTTAAAACAAGCTGAAATTACATCATATGTACATTGGTAATCTTCTTACAGGAAAAGTAACTTTCAAAGTTGATCCGTTTAAACTTCTAAAGGGAAAGGGTCTATATATTTCCATTTGTAGGGAAGAACGTGACGAAGGAAGAAAGTTCCAAGACAGTCGATCCTCCCGACCAACTCCATAGACATCTAGTATCAATATTTGTGAGGGGTCATCGTCATTAAAAAAGAGTAAGTGGGCCTCGCTGGACAGAGAGGGAAGTTTTGCCATTGGGTTGCTTGTTGACAAACTGATGTAATCGAGGAAATTCGCAGCTTCATCAGTTAATTTGGTAGTTTTTTGAGGCAAAATTATAAAGATTGATGGTTTTTGAGCTTGTCTTTGGGAAATACGCGTTTCGTAACGAATTACCTTTATCAAAAGCAAAAATAATATTCATTTTTGCACTGCCAGGTTTTTAAAAGAATTATATTTTCATAAGCGTACACAATGTTTGTATTGAACATAAAACCTCATAATACAGCTGTCGAGTTTCCCGAATAGAACTTGGAAGAATTAAAACTAGTCTTTTGCCATTATCACTACTATAATTATCTACGTCGCCATTCAAGGGGAAATCTTGCATAAAGCGTCGATAGCGAACTTTGGATATTGCTATGGTTGACATGAGAACCCCCTTAAAACATTCCTCCATCAAAGTCAGTGACAAGTTCAGCGTTTCTATTTAAATGGTTCAGCAAATGGTAAGTGTGCACATTTTATTTTTTACATTACAAGTTATAATTTTTCAAAAAAAAGTGTTTCCAAGAAAAAGGTATTACCATGATAGACCACAGAAAGTGAAAGTGAAAAGGTTGGATTGACATTTTTCCCTTGCCGTTCCTTCAGACTACTTATTATATCTCCGTCAATAATTACAGACGAACCACTAAAAAGATGCAAAACCTGCTCGATGATAAAACAAGCAGTTGATTTTTTCATGTTAAAATATGAGGCTGATTTTTTATTGTCAGAACACAGCACTACAGACAAAAATAGTAGACATAAAAAAAATAGGTAAAACGCGGATGCAGACATTGCAAACCATGGAAATGACAATACCAAGACGCAAAAGGAGTGCTATAAACAAACTTTCATTAGCTCGATGCACAATAAAAATCGATATTGAGCGTAAATAACTGCTGTTGACAAACCATTGTTGATTTACGAAAGTGGACAATTTTTGTGGTTCCTCGTCAATGTATACACGTGGAGGTAAAATATTGAGTTGGCCTGGCGTGATGACGGTAAACAACCGTTTGGAAAAGTGGGAAACGCATGAATACCTAAATACACTGTGTGGTACTGAGAAAAAATGACTTTAAAAAAAAAGAATGCTAATTTGACAAAATCCACTGAAAATTTCATTTTTAACGGAACCGATGTTCTATATTTTTGACCTTTCAAATATTCACAACATATACATGTATAAACGAAAAGATAAAATTACTACAATACAATTTCATATTGTACAAATACATACAATACAAGTTATGTAGTTGCAATTTACACTTGTGTTACTTGTGAGGAAGGAAACTCGTGTTCTTTAACATCGATACAGGACTCATCTTTATGATTGGCACGCAGGGGGTAAAACTGTTGCTGTTCTACGTCTTGTTGATCTCGTCTCAATTCCCAAGCATGAGTGGAAACGACCAGGACATAGTACAAGTTGAGGAAAAGCATAAAGGCATCGAAATATTCGTAGGAAAGGTTTTCCTCTGGTCTCACGACATCCAGCTTAAAGCTGTTGTACAAAATTGCGGCCACCAGCGTCGTGGCCTTCACACATAGCCACAAAACCAAAATTAATAAGGAGTTCTGAAAAAATCCGAAAAAGAAAATACTGATTCCTTGAAACTTGCACTGGGGTTTCAGCATCTGTAAAAACCAAATCGATGAATATTTTTGAATACCCTTTACAAATGTAATACCTACATCCTACATTCGTTATGTCTTTAAAACACTATGTAGTATGGCGGTAGTATTTCAGGAAAAGCGTAAAATCTGAGAAAAGAGACCTCTACTAAAACTCTGAAGCTTATATTTAATAAACGGTTAGACATGCGACCTTTTCCTTTTCAGATCTATAAAAACTAGCGGCGAGCGCGGGATGGGATATTCCATAGCTGAAAAAATTCGAAATGATTCCGTTTAACTGAAGTGCACTAGCTAGAAAAAACCAGTCTTTCTGAAATGTTGAAAAACAAAAATGACAATTTTTTGCAAAACCTCACAAAAAAGTTCCTGGCTTTACAGACCGGTGTCAATTTTTTTCTGCATTCACAATCCCTTCAAGTACCCTGGTAAAAAATTTCATCAAATTTGTACAGCGGTGTACCAATTTACAAGGCAAGTCTTACCAATCTTTGTAAGACTTTACCCTTTTCACCCTGTAAGTACCCCAACCATGTAACACGGCTTTTTCAACACAAAATAAATGTAGTTACTACTATAAAGGGCATTTAAAAATATTGATGGGTTTGGTTTTGCAGATACTCAAACCCCAGTGCAAATTTCAAGGAATCAGGCGTTATAATTATGACGGACTTGAGGGTTTCAGTTCCAACTTTTACATTATTAGTTGAACCACCTCTATCATATTTACCATGTAGACGCCCCAACAAAGTAATATTCCAAATCCAAGTCGAAAAACGGATACGATGATTGGGAAGAGAATAATCCACAACACTGTTGAAAAACAGACGGTTTAGATTTTTGAAAAATAGTCATTCTGGATATGAATTATCAGTAAATTATAACAAAAGTTGTAGTAAAATAAGACTGACGTGTTGTGCTTTCAGCCTTTTTGTCATCGTTGGCGGTAGTAAAAAAAACTGACACAAGTAAAGTTCCACAAAGAACCAGTCCGTCAATCTGTAGGGAATCGAAAAGAATTTTTTACTTTGAATTATACCTATACAAAACCAAAACTGAGCGAAATGAGTAATGTTTTACAAAATTATACTTCATAATGATTGATGAAAAAATGAGTTTCAAACGATTGCTCACAATTTCCAAACCTGCTATGATGGCCGTTCCAATTTTCGTAGGTAAACAACAGCACGGTCTCATTTTACAATTTAATTTACTAAAAACGTTAAGTTATGACACCACTAGATTTTGTAGTCTCAAAATCTAAAATAATTTCCCTAAATATTGTTCACGATTGTTCATTTTTCTACTTTAGTATAGTCTGTAACGCGTATAAAACATAAGTAGTAAACAACAGACTTATGCAGAGAGAAAATGGAATTGTACTCAACGAACTGAGGAAAATGAATATGGAAATTGGAAACGACCCAGACCCAGACCCAGACGGCATACAAATACAAAATGAGATGGAAAAGATGAGAAAAAGTTGTCTTTCAATTTTCACATACTCGTACTTGTTTATACAGTGCATACAGTACTTATATTCCAAAAGACGAGGGATCGATAAAATGATGAAAAGTTGAAGTTGACTGACTACCGAGTTGTTTCCCTGTGTCACACAGTGTATATAAAAACCTATAATTTCTCTGTCCCCAGTACACACATTTTGCACCGCTTTTTGCGGTTTATCGTGTATTTACATTACACATTACGTCAAAATTAAAAGAGCTCACACGAGCTCAACTCAACAAACACGAAGGGGAAAGATCAACGGATATTATGCATGGGAAAACAGGGAAAGGGAAACGGGAAATTGTATTTTGGCTATAACGAGATCTAGTTGCGTCTAGACACGCAAAGATGACATAATAATTATACAAGCACAAAAAATCGATAGTGAAAACGAGATCAGCCAAACGTAAAATTTTTCCCATTCTAAGTCTAATTAATAACTGTAAACCTAAGACTATAGAATTCGTGATACACATTTTTGTTATAATGTTTTTGTTATGTACAGTATATGTCCAATTGCTTATGGATTTTTTGTGGTGCGCGCTTTAACGTACATTAGGTACGTCAAAGCAAGCCTAATTTTATTTCAAAAACCACATATCTTATGCAGAATTCGATGCTCTACAACATGCAATAACTCAATTTGAGCTATCTTG
>JAQIVE010005624.1:0-12632 GCA_034698285.1 Sminthurinus bimaculatus | reverse complement strand
TATTGTGATATAATATCTATTATAGGAGATTGGGATTGTCCGGCATGTGGAGCTACAGGGAATTTTAAGAACAAACAAGAATGTTTCAAATGCAGTGAGCCCAAGCCTGGTAAATTAGTAATAAGTTAATGTTTTAACTTTTATTAAGGTTATTATATTATGTTATGCTGCTAATATTATGTACGTTTAGGATTACAGTATGCTTCGGTGTTTTTGAAATTTGATACATTTTCTATTCAAAGATTATTGTTCTCAATGAAGATACTAGTCAGCTAGTGCATCAGAAGAAACTACGCAAATCATAGAATACTAATCATTTCCGATGCACTTTTTTCTTGAATATTACAGAAGGACTTGAACCACCACCTCGAGAAGCAAGGCCCGGTACATAATAAATAATATATTATTATAATATTACGTAATATCCTTATTGTACTACTTATTGCTCGTACACATTTTATTTAATCTTTTATCTGATTTAATTTTTCATGTATTACTATTTATGATTCTAATTTTAGGAGATTGGGATTGTCCGGCATGTGGAGCTACTGGGAATTTCAAGAGCAAAACCGAATGCTTCAAATGCCAGGAGCCACGACCAGGTAACATATTTTAATAAGCTTTTTTATGTAAGTACTTGACAAAAGTGCAATATTGTGAATACATTATCATAGATTGAGGAATGATTCACCATCGACTTGAATCATTCACGACTAATTTTATTTAGCTAGATCAAAATTTAACGGGAGAAGGAAATTAACAGTGCTCTTTTTTCTTGAATATTACAGAAGGGCTCGCGCCACCACCTCGAGAGCCACGTCCAGGTTATTTTAACTTAAAAATTAATTATGATTTATAGTCATATTATTCTTTTGCTATTACTAAATCCTCTTATGTTTTCTTATTGTTGCCTAAATTAATTTCTGGATATGGTTCAAATTTTAGGGGATTGGGAATGTCCTGCTTGTAAAGCCACAGGAAACTTTGCCAGCCGTATGGAGTGTTTCAAGTGCAAAGAACCGAAGCCTGGTAACTTCTGCAAATGTTATGTAAACATATTTATAAATTGGATGATGCATTTGTGTAATGATACAATTATTATGATAATCCTTATATGCTTTGTGAATTTTGTAGCGGGTTTAGAGATGCCTGAGGGAGAAAAACCCAGGGAGAATTATACACCAGCTGATCTTCCTGAGGGCGAAGAATTGTTTTCGGATCGAACCACTTACTATGAAGGAAGTGGAATCAATTTTGATGCCTTTGACAGCATTCCTATTCAGGTATAAGGCTTTTTTCCTCTCAAAGATGAATCATAAACTATTATTACTATTTGTGGTATTAACAACGTAGATAGTTAAAATATATATGACACAATACTCAGGTCAATATGCAAGTTTGGTACAATTATAGCTCTTATAGTTTACGAAATCTTGTACACTTTACAGGCTTCGGAGAACATGGTTACTAAGTCCGTTGAATCATTTGAAGAGTTGAATCTTCGACCACTTTTGCTAAAAAACATTCAAAAAGTTGGCTACAAAAGACCCACTCCAATTCAAAAGAATGGAATACCCGTTTTGTTGAATAATCAAGACTTAATGGCTTGTGCTCAGACTGGATCCGGAAAGACGGTATGAAATTATTGTTGATTAATAATTTGAAGTACTTTTAAATTTTGTCATTGTTTATGCGTAATTTATTATGTACGTCATCATCATATTCTTAATCATTAATCATACATCACACTCTTCTTTGTGTTTGTGGATGTCGTAGGCGGCTTTCCTTGTACCCATCCTCCAGAACTTGATTTCGGACAGTAATCTAGATACATCTCCATCAACTCCAGCCAAACCCCAGGCTTTGATTGTGGCACCAACTCGAGAATTGGTTATCCAGATCCATAAGGAGGCCTGTCTTTATTCTAATGATTCTATTGTTAAAGTTCGAATGGCTTATGGTGGTACAACTATATTTGCACAGAAGAATAAAATTCAAGTACGTAACATTATTGTATTTTATTTTTCATAATGTAATACATAAACAACCTGTAGTATTTGTAATGTGCGTTAGACAACTAGATAATTAGCTGTAAATTTTTAAAAGTTTTATGCATGTTTGTTACTGATTTTTTTTCATTTCTTGTTGTTTATAGAGTGGATGTAATATACTGGTGGCAACGCCAGGACGTCTAATGCAATTTATCAATGAACGGATTGTAGATCTTAAATCAGTTAGATTTTTCATTCTTGACGAGGCCGATCGTATGCTTGGTATGTGTGATTTATGTATTTTTTCTATTCGTTCTTACTTGACAACAAAATTGCTATAGAAGAAAGTATAATTTTGGTATATAAGAAGTAACTAGAAAATTTTTGAACAGTAGTAAATAAGTAATGTATTTATTCACATTGTGCAGACATGGGATTCATGCCTGATGTGAAGAAAGTTGTTGACGCTCTTCCACCAAAGGTATGTATAGTATTTTATGTTTGTAAACTTTTTTTTGTAGTACTTTTAAAATTCAATTTAAGTAGAAAAGATATAGATTGTAAATGGATAAGAAAAACAAAACATGAAATTCATTATAAAAATCTTAATCATTGTTAATTGATTGACGCTATAATTATAAATGATATCATGATCTTTTCGTTGTTATTTTTTAACAATGTACTCTAGGGTGAAAGAGTAACAGCAATGTTTAGTGCAACCTTTCCTGCGGCTATTCAACAGGCTGCCAGCGAGTTCCTTAATAATTATGTCTTTCTTGTTATTGGGATTGTTGGTGGAGCCAATACGGACGTCAAACAAGAATTCATTCCAGTAGAAAGAAATGAAAAGCGAAATAAAATCTTCGAAATTCTCGAAAGTACTGGAGATGATGATAAGGTTTTGATATTCTGCTCTTCAAAGAAGGGAGCTGACTTCTTGGCCGCTTCTTTATCCATGAAGAAAGTAAGCTCAACCTCCATCCACGGTGATCGGCTTCAGAGTCAACGAGAGACGGCTCTTCGAGAATTCACTACTGGAAAACGAAAAGTGCTGGTTGCCACTGCTGTTGCTGCGCGTGGATTGGGTAACATACATTAATATAATCTAAAAATATATTGTCAAATGTACCAAGTTTTTATTTTATTTGTCCTTTTTATCAGCCAGTAACTAATATGCCACTACTCACAATCAATAATTTGTTAGAACCTCTATAATTTTTTAATTTCGTGGATTTTTTTTGAATTTACAGATATACCTAAAGTTTCACTCGTCATTAACTATGATCTACCAAATGAGGTTGATGAGTATGTACATCGAATTGGAAGGTATTGCTTGATTATTGATTGCTACTTAATCTACCCCTAATTCACATCAGCGAATTTATTTGATTTAGTATTTTAAATTGAGAAAATAAATTAGAGAACTTCTATATTTTATTTTATGCGATTTAATCCTATGTTGGCAGAACTGGCCGAGTAGGACATACTGGAAGAGCTATTACATTCTTTGATTCTTCATCTGACAATGACACAACTCTCGCTCCTGCTATTGTTGGACTTTTGAATGATGCTAAACAAGAAATTCCCGAGTGCCTAGCTGGTTTTGCTGATGGAGGAGGCGGAGGAGCGAATGGATTCGGAGCCGTTGATCAGCGAGGAGGAGTAAGTTAAATGTCTTAAAAGCAGTGTCTTTTGAAATTAAACTTGAAAAAAGTCAACTTCTATAGTAGTTTAAGTGTTATGATATGTTTACAAAAATGTTTGAAGAATTTAGGGGTTATAATTATTAGTTTGTATTGTATCTACTATGACTTTACTATGTACGTACACCAAGTGATAAGTGATAATATTATAAGTTAGTAATACTTTGTTGATATGTAATGATCTTGATCTACATAATAATTATGTTTATTTTGATTCTTCATTTTATCAGGCCGTTTCTGCACCGCCTGCTGCTGCTGATGAAGAGGAAGAATGGTAATCTTTGACCAAGTTTCCTTCATGAAGATACGTGACACTGGATAAGGGCGAATATTAAAAATTTCTTGACTTAACATTAAATAAACGTATAATATCATTAATTTGGTTACTACTATTATTAATATTACATTTTAGTGTTTATTCTTTCATGACAATTTTTTCGAAACATTTCTTGCGTGTATGTCGTATTGGAACCAAGAAATTACAGGTTAATTTTCAGTGTCAGCATTTTTTGTCCTAACAATATTATTACTCTTTGTTCTGTAAAATAACGAATATTTTATTGTTGATTTATTATTATCATCTATTATCCTTTTTAAGTAAAGTAATTTGTAGGATGATCATTTTAGTATTATTTAACATTAAAATTGAAGAATTGTTGATAAAACCGAGGTATAAGACAGTTTTTAAAAAATATTCTTCTATTATGTTATTTGTTATTTACCTATTATTGTTAATGAAAGTCGTAGTATATTTGTAAACCTACCAATTCGACTCAACACGTCAAATTACTTCTTAGTATAGTATTAGTAGGAATCAATTCAAACTATATAAATACTTTATTGTCTTTGTTGTATAATACATAATAATATGAACAAATACTGAGAATAAGAGCAATAGAAACCGATTTCCAACTCACCGCACTACCGTATGTATATTGGAACCATTTTAGTTAGATTGATAAACACCTGACGTTTTCGATTACAGATGTATTAATATTAGTTATGATTAATATTGTTATTAATTAATGATGAGAAAAAGACATGGAATATGGATTAATCTTATTTGTGATCTTACAATTATTGTACAATAAAAAATATTCCAAAATAATACGTTCTTGCGTTGCCAGCAATTTTTCAGTGACACCGTTTACTTCTGGTCATTTTTTGTACATGAACTATGTTAAACCTCATCATAGGTTTAAGGCATAATGCTAATTTTAGGATTCCATCTTTTTGGTTTTTTGACAAATTATACTGAAAATATTATACTTAAGCCTTTTTACTATTTTTTATTTAGCATTTAAAATAACGAAAATAAAGTAAGGTATTTTACGATTTAATCCAATATTCCATTATATAAACGATAAAAGTGAAAGGGATTACATGTGTATAATACAACGAAATTTTTTTACATGGTGAGAATTCCTTGCCGCCTGCCCACGAAGATTTTGATTATCATATTCCGAAAAATAAAAAGACAAGATGCATCCAAAAATTTAATCGTGATTATATTTAATTCTTTTAGTTTTTATATCATTTTATAGTCCGCATTCCGCATTGTTATAGATTATTAAATACACCATCAATACGTTCATGTATTCATAAATAATAAGAGCACCCATATAGTTTCAATTTCAGTGCGTACACACAATAAATAAAGACAACAATAATGAATCCATTCTTGAAAGTTAATATTTGTATTCCATCCAAATATGTGTTTAGTATGCCTGCTAGTTCATTCGATTCCGTGAATGAACCTCGGTTTATCCTAGCTGCTCACATCCACTGGGTCAGGTAGATTATGATTGTCACACAATTAATACTTAATATTGATATAACTTGATCACTTGATCAACATTGAATACAACAACCCTCATAATACTTATCCCTATAAAATGATGTATACCGCGTCGCGTAAGTAGTAAGTAGTGTCAAGTGTTTAATGATCCATACTAATCCATAGGTTTACGATTTACGATACTATGTGTGAGACTTTAATTAATCATAATAATATATTTGTTTACAGAGACGTCATTAAGAATTCACAAATACCACAGACATTTCCACTTCATGATCAACTTACAGATGATGAAATTCAGGCATTTCTCAGTCAAGGTATCAGAAAAATGATGTGTCCTATTTTCCTATTTTCTATGAAATCTTAATTACCGATTACGTATAAAAATGAAATGCAATTAATTGCTTGTGCTTTGTCATCAAAATGTGAATGTTTTTGAAATAAAGGGAAAAGTGAGCCTCTTGGACCATCATGGATGTTCTTACATTTGACGGTACGGTATAAAAAACGATTCATATTTTATCTATCTCAACATGTTTACAATTTACATGTATACAATTTAAAATCCGAGACACACGGTTGTTCGTCTTGGTAGTTCATTTATAATTTTACTTGTATTATTGTATTTTTATATATTATCGAAAAAAAGGTAGTAAAAGTCAGCAGTTGCATGAAATACTATCGAGATTTTGAGAATGAAGCGCAATTCAAGTCGTCCGTGTTAACAACATCAGTATCTTCATCCACATCAACAGCCTCATCTACAAGCACATTAAAACCTCTTGTGCAACAAAATAAACTGACCTGGCCGCAGCTACTAGATTTTGTTGGAGCCTCAAATTTTAATTATTTATGGGAACAACCTTATGTGAGTATGAATGGAAACTACATATTACAATCTTTAGTACAAAATATAATAATATTATACACTAGGCACAAAAACGAGGTATAATCCTATCCTACGTATCGTAAAGTTAGCCAAGTATAATATTTAATATTTATTTGTTTTCTTTCTAGATAAGTTTTCTATCATCAAAAAATGAGAGTAGTTCATCTCGATGTAGTGCTCATGAAAGCTCCTTTGAAGAGATCAAGACTACTGAGAAAAACTATTTGTGTAAACTTTTAAGTAATTTATATCCAAATGCTACATCATCCTTTTATTTTGGAGGTGATAATGGTGGTGGCAGCTCTAATAGCAGTCGTAATGAAGGCACTGATGATGACACTAGCCGCTTTACCACTTCAATTTCAAGTCTAAGTCAACCGCTATCCGTAATTGTGATAAATAGTCATTCTTCACTGACAAAATCCTCAACAACTGAATCATCTACTTCTATATCACCTCATAGTAATATAAGTTATTTTTTTTGCTTTTATCCGTTCGTCGCTCACACTCTACAAGACTGCATCAAGTTCTCTCCATACAAACTCAATTCTCATTTAAAATACCTATTCATTTGTTATCAAATCCTTCAGTTTATTCGAGACTTTCGTGATACGAACATTCCAATCGTGAGTGACTTGAATTTAAATGACTTTCGAACGGATGAGTGCTTATATCTCAGTATAGTTCCTCGACTAAGTCATCTTCTTAATTTTTGCGAAATTTCAAGTGATCAACGCCTTCGGCTAAAAAAGGCAAAGACACCAGCAACTGCTGATGAAAACATTCTATCCTTAGTTAAAATGATTGTACAGCATGTGAGGAAAGGTGGAATTGCGGCTTGTAATTCACCAATTTTTAGTCCAAATCCAAATGCTACAACAGAACAGCAACAACAACTTGGATTTGATAAAAAAAGAAATCACTTGGATGCAAAAAAAATTTCATCTACTATCTCGCATTGGTGTGAGGGTCTTATTTCAAATTATGATTATTTAATGTTCATCAACTTTCTGTCTGGAAGAATCTGTGATGGTAATCCGAATTTTCATCCCGTTTTCCCTTGGATTTTGTGCGAAAAAGAGGAAAGGTAATTGGATATATATGCGCTATTCATGATTTCAACTGACACAAATTATTCAGCAATATTATTATTTGTTTTTGGGCTAATGACTAATGACGGTCTTTTTTGATTTCCGGTTTTTTCTTGGGCAGTGGATCAAGTCAAGGCTATGCGGGTGGTGGATTTGGATGGAGAGACTTGACAAAGTCGAAATTCCGGATAAATAAAGGAGAAAGGCAGTTGGATTTAATGTACGAGGAGGCTGGTGAACATAATTCGGTATGTTTTCTTTTTTCTTTTTAAAAAAGTATAGGTATTATAATGTTAGAGTATTCTGGTAAAACTTGTATATCTTTGCTATATGTACTATGAAATAATACAACACAGTACTTATGAATTAGAATCATCGATCATTTGTGAAAAAGTATGCTGCCTCTTTTCTATTTTGAAGGTGCCCCATCATGTCACGGATATTCTCTCTGAAATTACATACTACGTTTACAAAGCAAGGCAGACTCCAAAAACTATCCTGTGTAAATTTGTTCGTCCAAAATGGGTTCCAGCAGAATATCCTGTTTCAATTCAAAGGATGCAAGAATGGACGCCTGATGAATGCATTCCAGAATTTTATGATGATCCCAGTATTTTTAAGGTACTTAATAATACATACAACTTACTCATAATTTTGATGAACCTTAAAGCTTATTTTAACACTAAAGAATTATTACCTTCTACCATTTTGGTTGGTTTAAAGTTAGAATAACTTAATAATTTTATTCAATCGTACTATTATACCATATTATGTGTCATTATCAGTCCATACATCCAGATTTAGAAGATTTACAAGTGCCCAAATGGTCCAAATCACCAGAAGATTTTATTATTCAACATCGTCAACTTTTGGAGAGTGATGCGGTTTCATCCAAGCTCCATCACTGGATTGACTTGACCTTTGGCTATAAGCTGAGTGGAAATGCAGCTGTCCGATCCAAAAATATTTACCTTGCCCTAGCTGATAATCATCAAAACTTGGAGAAAAGTGGAATCCTTCAAATATTTCATACGCCACATCCTCCTCGACGATGTAAACTAAGGGAGAGTAAAAACTTGGTCACCTATGCTGAGCTCAAAAGTAATTCATTGTCATCTAAAAATTGAAATATAAGTTATTAAAAAAATGATAAACTAAAATAAGAGAATCATATTTTTTACACAAAACGAAATGAAAATTTTAAAACATGTTTAACATTATATTGATTATTGCTTTTCCAAAAAGGAATGAGAGAGTCTGACCCTATAGATGACAGTGGACCAACTTTGGACTGTGGTCCAAATTATACAAGTACAATAACAAGTACGACCTCCTTAATAAATCCCATTCCAATCCCTTCCATCTCTCCTTCCTTGTCATCGTCATCGTCGTCAATTTTAAATCATCCAAGATCTCCCACAAAGCCAGGGTTGATGAGTGGTTTGGGAAGCGGTGGAATAAATACAAATTTGAGCACGGGCAGTTCAATCAACCAAAACGCAACAGGGTCAGCATCATCGTCAAGTGGTGGAGGGGGAGGAGTTGGCGGAAGTTCAGGAGCAAGTTCTGTATGGAAAACCATCACTCTTCCCAAGCATTATGATCCCATGGGATTTCTAAATGACTTTGAAGTTTCCCTAAATTTTTTCCGCTCTCATTTTAACGAAGAAGATCTTGGGATTTGTCTCCGTGGCCTCAAAACAAGAGGCGATGAGGAGTTGTGTCCAATGGTCAAGTTGTTTGGCTGCCTCCTCGTTGAATTGACTCTCTCTCCAAAGCTTTATCACTTTTCCTCCGTCGTCTATGATATTGAAGAGAGATTTGCCTTTTATAAAAAAGCTTTAAGTAGCCGAAGGAGTAGTGGTAGTGCTCATCACAGCTGCAATTTACTAGAGTCAGTCCCACTATTTGCAAAGAGAGCGATCAAAGCCATTTTCCTGCCTCATTTAATTGAATACTCAATCCCCATGAGCATCTCCATAGACTTCTTCTTACTGGGTGATCGACTCTCTCCCCTCTCATTTCCCCGATACTTTCCCGAAGTTTTCAAAATGGTGAGAACCTTGAGAAATTTTGATGGGATACTTCAGACTGCGGAGCCTTCTGATACGAACCTACGGGTCAAGGTTCAACAGATCAAAGTCAAGTCCTTTTCTAGAGATCTTATTTCCATCCTTCATCTGATTGATGAAGATGGGCTCGATATCATTTTGCCGTATGTAACAGAACTCTTCCACCATCCAGAGACCCGTGTGCTGGCCGTGTGGAATCTTTTTTGTCCCATGTCAAGGGCTATTGGAAGAAAAAGTAAGATTTTTTTCAATCATTTATTTAACATGTGTACGTTTGAAATACTAATATAATGTGATGCGTGAGATAAAAATATTTTGTTTAGTGTAATTTTGTCGTGAAAATAGAGCTTAAGTTAGATGTTTTATAACTTTGGTAAAAAAATATACCTATAAATGAAATGTTTTGTGTGCATTTAGAATCCATTGAGACTCTGCTTCAGCCCATAGTTACCATCTACGAGTCTGATTATCATTCGGAGAAGCACCTAAAGCTATTTCATCGGAGTTTCCTCTTGCAATTGATGAGCTGCTTTGGTCTACAAGTTTTCCTTGAAAATTTTGCCACCCTGCTTATTGAAGCTCTTGGTGGTTGGAAAAATTCAGGGTCAAATTCTTCTTCTGCTGGTCAGTATGGAGATGGAACAAAAGGAGAGGGAGGGGGAGGAGCAGCAGAGCCTCGAGCACATTTAAATTCTACAGATATTTTAGAAATGGATATCAATATTAAGTCCCCTCCTTCTGCATCTTCTGGAGGAGGAAATCTTGGTAGTAGAAATCCATCTGCTGGACTTAACTCGAGATTTACTCATGCAACTCAACGGAGTGACTCTGAGCAAAGTGGAATCGGTGGAGGTGGAGGAGGTCAAGTAGATACCATTGAGGCAGAAATGTTCCTATTTGAGCCGGAAACTTCCGCTTCAGACTATGAAAATGATACCGTCGGGAATAATAATAATTCAAGCTCAACTAGTCAAAATCAAAATCGAGGTTTGTCAAGATCACCAAGTCTTGGAGGAGGTGGCGGAGACACAACGAGTGCAAAGAGTCTCAATATTTCTGACGATATTAATATAATTGATGAAGAGGGAGCGGGGGCATCTTATTCAACTTCATCATTGACTGTGGCCAGTGGTGGAATCGGAATACCTATTGCAAGTGGCGAGAAGCGAACCAGTGTACCAATATCCGTCTCTGGTTCTGAAGAACAACAAGAACAACACCGTCATCGGAGACCTTCCTCATCCTCAAAATCTACAAATAGTGACATTTCGGAAATGTGCTGTGAAAGTATCGTGTGGCTAGCTCATCGTCTCGGTTAGAAAGAAGAAGAAAAAATTAACTATTAAAACTGAAAATATCTTTAATAGTATGCTATGAACTGTGATTAATTTATTATGATGTTTTATTTAAGATTAAACACAAAATTCCTTTTATTCTAGGTCCTGTCCTTAGTGCCAAATTTCTTACGCGGAATCTCCTTAGAATGCTCACTCTTTGCTATTATGGACATTTTGAAGGAACGGGTCCATCGACATCCACACTATCTTCCCATCAGCAACAACAACTACAAAATCCTAATAACTTTACCTGTGATGGCGATGAATACTCCAATCGAGTTTTAGAATGCTTAATTGCCATCTCCGGTTAGTTTTACGTTTCTACAAATAGAGAGCTTAAGAAATACTTATGCTATTAGTATTAACTAATGATAATTATTAATTATTATTATTGCTCTAAGTTTGAAGGCAGCTGTAAATAGCTTAAAATGAAATGATTGATGGAAAATTGTTCAATTCTGCTATATTTGACCAGATTTGTATGGAGACTGTTTCATAGAAAGGCAGTACATTCCCTACTCAATTGACTTGATTCATTCGGCAACTGTCAAGAAGATGAACGGTAGTGTTGAGGCCGCCATCGTTGGTGTAGGCTCTCTACTGGAAAGAATTTTTGTACATATGCCCGATGCCCTTCTACTGGCCCAACTTAAAGACCCTCTTATAAATGCCGTGCTCTCACCTCTAGTCAGTTTTATATGCACGGACAGTCCCATCTTCCCGTCTGGAGCACTCCCACGAGCTTTACTTGCAACTAAGGTAAGCATAATATGTGAAAAGAAGTTCTTTTATTTTTTATTTATAATAATAATAAATAACAATGTATTTATGTATATAATGTTTTTTTTACTTTGACTGAATTTTGGCTCCGCTATGAAAGCGTGATATTATTTATTCATTAAATTGCTTTTGCCGTAGACTTTGGCTATGCTGAATTCCATACGGAGAAAGATTGGGCCGGATTTATGTAAGACAAGCACACTTTTTATAAAATAATTCATCAAGTGATAATACAAAAACTTTTTAGTCAAATCTCATGCGTTTTAAAATGACCAGTCGTATTCGTATCCTGTACTTATGAAAGATTTTTCTTTGGTTTGGTTTCTTGTTGGCCTTTACTTCATCAGCCCAAGTTCATTTGAAACCTTTGGTGCTCCAAATTTGTTCAACATTTAATGCAATTTTTAGTGGCGGAAGTCAGGTTTGTAACCTTTTATACTGTTTTTCTTATTCATTATTTATGATTTATGATAAACATAAAGGGTACGTCTAAATTATATTCTGGTCATTCTGCTTTTTGTCATTTTTATTCAGGATCCAGAGTTGAGAGCAGTTTTTGGTCCATCTTTAGGTAGCGTAGGTTTGATAATTATCATCCGTAGGATTAATGTTACAAAATTTATGACGAGTGAAATATATGTACTGAGTACTATATTCAATGTTCTGTAATACTAGCTTTGACGTTTTTCTTGTTTCTTTGTAGCTCATGATGCTTACACGAGTTTTTGTGATTTGATTCTTGGAACTGAGTACGAGCAGCTCATTCGGGATCTCTACCTTAAATATGGTGTGGACAATAACATGTCGCCTGCTTACGGTTAGTTACTTCAATGTCCATTAAAATACTAATGTATAATATATAATATGCATTAGATGTTCAACTGTATGCAGATTTTTATGCAAAAATAAATTAGAGTAAAACTAACACATTTAAAATATTTACAACATTCAGATGTGGCAGCTTCAATGGA
>JAQIVE010005623.1:0-12633 GCA_034698285.1 Sminthurinus bimaculatus | reverse complement strand
AGGTTACTTAGAGACTATGTCCAGAATGCTTATTACTTTATAATTCTCTTGAAATCGAGATTATTTCGTCAAAAAATGAGATTGGGCTTTAGACAATCTCGCAAACACCAGTTCAACCCTTAGAAAAAAAAACCAAAAATTCTCATAAAATTTTTGGAAACTTTTTTTAAACATAATATTATAAAAAGTAACTTTGAGTAACAATAGGATTTTAAAATGTAAAACGTAAATATTAAAACAAGCCCTTAGAAAAAAATCTTATCACGTCTCATAAAATTTTGATGAGATTTGACAAGATTGACAATTTTTCATAAGATTTATATAAAATTTCGTCAAAATTGCATCAAAAGTTGATCAAAAATGATAAGATTTAATGAAATGATTTTATAATATCGATTTTCGACAAAAGTTGTGTCAAAAATTTATGTGATTTTTTGACGAGATTTTTTTCTAAGGGGCATGACATTTTCTCAAAATCGTTGATCTAAATTGAAACGTAGAATTTTTTGCCAAAATTTGTTGGATTTTCGTCCAAAATTGATGCGATTTGCTACTAAAATCATGCAAAAATTTCATGAGAAAATTTGTTGAATGAAAATTTTGTTTGAAGGAAGCCTTTGCTTTTACCTATATAGTACTTTATTTTAGTTGTACCAAGTGTTAGCACTTATCATTAAACCAAAATATTTATAAACAATAAATAAGCCGAAGCATAAAAAAGGGCACTTTGTCTATTGCAAGTACTTATAAAGCATACATACATAATTTAGACATGACTTGAAAGTGGCCGGTCACAGTATATTAAAAAACTATTGAGAATAAGATGAGAATTTGAGATGAGCTCAAGTCAGAAAGTACATGCTTACAAGTGTATGGTGTGTATTGTAAGTACATTCCCATTGAATCAGCTTGAGCTTATTGTTAGAGAAAAAGGTTGTGCATATGAGTAACAGTACATAATAACTCTGTATGTACTGTGCACATACTTTGTGTAATCCACAGGCATGAACGCCACTATGCAACTACAGACAGCTGACTCAAAACCTTCTCAACTCACACACACACACTCGTACCTACAGTTAGTAACCATAAAGATTTTGTGATTGAAGATTGAAGTGAGTGCAGTGCAAAAGTGGATTCATATCTAGTCCATTTGACTTGTTTTATTTCACAACAATTAAATATGTTTCCTTTTTCTGTCCTTCTTTGATTTCGCCGTGCTATAATGTATTGTATATTTTTTTAATTCATTAATTTTGTCTTAATACATAGTCCAAAACTTCATTATTTTGCCGAAGTAGTTCTATTCTACTATTTACTGGGTACTGTTGAGGCCAGAATGTGTGTAACAAATTGTGGAACATAAATAAATAGACATTTCTAAAATTATTGCCTCATCATATAGTTTACAAAGAATGAGCTCCAAAGAACGACCACGAATCGCCATCATTGGTGGAGGGTAATTATTTTTCATGTTTAAGTAAATAACTAGTTCATAAGTGCAGTAATAAGTACATTTTAATTATTGACGAATTTCTTAATTTAGGTTTGGCGGGATTTGCGCAGCAGCTCAGATTGAAAAGAGATTTACAAAAAATAAGCCCATTTACACAATATTCGAGGAGAATCAAGACTTTGGGGGCACTTGGCTTGTGAGACCATAAAATACGAAATTTCAAAGTATATAAATTAAAAATGTCAAAAGCAAAATAAATTATTAAAATTAATTAAAATTTGATTTTTTTTTCGACAGGTCAACAAGTACCCTGGATGCGCCTGTGACATTCCCAGCCATTTGTACAGTCTGTCGTTCGAACTGAATCCATGTAAGGAAAAAAACAAGCTTTAATCTTTTACTCTTATGCCCATTTAAAATTTTTTCAAAAATCTCATGAAATTCTGACACAATTTTGGAGGAAATACTATATTTCATCAATTTTGATCACTTGAAAATTTTTAACGAGTTTTTATGGAATGCTATAATAATTTGATGGTTATTTGCAGATTGGACTCAGAATCACGCGGGTCAGTCAGAAATCCTTGCCTACGTTCAAAACATTGCGCAAAAATATGGTCTGTATCAACGCGCTCGATTTTCCACTTCAGTCCAATCTTTGGAATGGTGTCAGATCGAAAATTTGTGGAAACTCGAGATTTTGGACAAGAAGACTGGACAATTGGAAAATCTTTCCTTTAAATTCGTGTACGGCATCAAATTTACTTTTTTTGCACCATAAAATTCCGGAAAAAATGCATAAATTAAAATTTTGTACGTTTTTTTATTTTGCAGAATTACAGCAGTTGGCACTCTCCGTGTGCCGATTATCCCCCAACAATTCTCTGGCTTCACCGGAAAATTGGTCCACTCAGCTGAATGGGACGAATCCCTTGATTTAAAGGATAAGAAAGTTGGTGTTGTAGGAAGTGGAGCAAGCGCTATTCAAATAGTTCCAGCGATTGCCCCCCTGGTCCAAGAGCTCCACTCTTACCAAAGAAGGCCAGCCTGGATAATGCCAAAGAGTCAATTTAACATCCCCAAATTTCTTCAAACCCTGTTTTTCATAATCCCATTTATAATGTGGCTATTTCGATCCCGTCTCTTCATTTTCTCGGACCTTCGCTTCACCGCCTTTCAAGATGGATCCATTGGAAATGTGATTGGCACGTTTTTGGCGAAGCGTCACATGAAGAAGCAGCTTAAGGGGGATAAAACTTTGCTGGAAAAGTTGGTCCCAAAGTATAAACTGGGGTGCAAAAGAGTGGTCGTGTCATCAAATTATTTCCCGACATTTCGAAGGCCGAATGTTCATCTGCACTGTGGGGAAATTTTAAAGGTTCAAGGGAACAAAGTCATTTCTGCTGATGGAACAAGTCAAGAGCTTGATGTAATTTTTTTTAATTTTATGAATTTTTTACTTAAAATTCAAGGGGATAAAATTAAATATTATTTAGGTAAAAAAATTGAAATTTGTGCATTTTTAGATTTTAGTTTTGGCAACGGGATTTCGAGTCCATGACTTCTTTTCCCCGCTCAAAATAAGAGCCAAGGATGGAACTGACCTTTTGTCCAAGTGGATGAATGAAGGGCCACGAACTTATTATGGAATAGTGGCGACTGAAGCTCCAAACCTTTTTTTAATCCGTGGGCCAAATACGGCGCTGGCTCACAATTCGGCCCTTTTTATGCTCGAGTAATTTTTTTGTGCATTTAATATTTTTGAAAATAGGCAACAATTTGCCTTTTATAATGTGTATTAATTTGTAAGGGTGCTAAAATAATCTGGATTAACGTAAATTACAGGTGTCAAGTAGATTTTAGCCTACAAGTCATCAAACAGGCAGAAATTAGAGGAGCTAAGTCGGTGGTGATAAAAAAGGAAGCGGAGGATGAGTGGATGGCCGAAATTTCAAGAGACCTTAAGACTGGCATTTGGCACACTGAATCTTGTGGTAAAAAATTTAACCATGGTTACACACTTTTATTTGTTTTAATTTTTTTGCATTTAACACTGAAATCCAACCCTAAGAAAAAATTTTTGTCTAACTATCTCATGAAATTTAGACGCGATTTTGATATAAAATATTATCAATTTTTGTCAAATTTTGATGAATTATCATGAAGCATGCATCAAAAATTTTCAACCTTTCGAATCTCCTCAAATTTTCATGAGATTGCACAAGATTTTTTTCTTAGGGAAGAATCAAGAATATTAAATTTAAAAAGCTTGGGTTGTTATTTGTGTGTACAGGTGGCTGGTACAAGGATTCCCGAGGGAGGGTGACAACTCTTTGGCCTAAACACGCCTCGACCTATTGGTGGGAAACTAGGAGTCTTACCTGGAGTCAATTTCAATGGAATCACTAAAAGCTCCATTAAAAAACGAATTACTAAATAATTATTATTTTACTACAAATGTGCAGAGACTTAATATTTTAAATAAAACTTGCAAGATAAAATCCGTTTGTTCACCTTGTATTTTTGCCAGTTGTCATGGAAAAATTTTCCATCAAAAATTAAGAATCTTGAATCTAACCTCATCAAATTTTTACGAGATTTTACAAGATTTTTGTCTAAGGGTAAAGTCTCATTAAAAACTATGGAAAATTCTGCAAAAACTGTTGCTCATAGGTCATAGAGTGACTCTTATACATTCATAGGACATAGTTTTTAAAAATGGTTGTTCTTGTTGGAGAATTTGGGATAATTGTCATTGTCATTCATTTTTTTGCGTTGGTGAAACATGAGCCGAAAATATGCATTATGCATGCGGCTACAATTTTAAAACAGTACGTTTATCCTTGAAAAGTCAAAAATATTTTATTTTTAGCAATTTAAAAAAACTTTGAGCCAAAGCAACAATCAACACTAAAAAGGCAAAAAACTTATGTCGTTTGATACTTACAATGCAAAAAGGCAAGGCGAGGGAAGAGGGAGGAGAGGGAATTGCAGAGGGTGAATATTATATTTGCTACGGTTCTACAGATATGTATATTACAGTTCCGCATGCCTGCAAATTTTGTGTTGAGTACATATAAACTCCTAGTCTTTGCAACAATAACAACAGCGTGAAAAATAAACAGCATACAAAACTGACTCGCTTAACTCACCTCTACCTTAATACATGTACTGATATAATATAATATAATACGTAGCATTGGTATATGAAGTGAGCAGATGAGCTGCGGGGATGAGACAAAGTTGAAGCATAAAACCAGTGAAACTGCCCGAGGCAAACAAGTCGAGAGGATACACACATAATATTATTGTACGTTGTACGTGTATGCATAATGTATAATGACCACTGGTGATCGCTCTCGCAGATATCTACCTTACACAACAAAAACACAAAGGAGGGGGAAGGGAGAACCAACGCATTATTTTCTGCGTAACTGCTTTTTTGCATGTGCCTTTTTGCCTTTTGCTTCATGCTATTGGAATTTTGTTTTGATTTTAGCGTAGCAATGACTATGTACAATGTACAAGCATATAATGCATGTAGATCTACATGCTCATATCCACACAAGTTATGCTCTTGTGCAGGTTTATCCTTCGATGACTACACTTTTTGTATCACACTGCAATCAGACTCATCTTCATCATTCTCATCTCGAGAAGCTCGGCTACGCATTCAAAGACACGTGCAAATTTTTGTACATAGTACATAGTACATTTTACATTAGTACACATAGTACCTCATTGTTGGATATTTTCTCTCCGTATTAAATAACAACAATCAACTCCAATTCCAATTTTAACTCGAGAGCATTCAACAATATTTTGCTCTCCTTTTGCGTAGTTTTTACCCCCCATTTTTTGTGTCCAGTGTCTCCAGGGTTTTGGCATTTCAGTAAAAAAATTGCTGTCGTTTTTCGTGTGAATGTACAACCGCAAAAGGAATAGAAAAAGGTACAAAAATGACGCAAATTTCAAGACGAAAGTTATCAAAGGATGACAAAGCATGGTTTTGGCTCTGGACGTTTGTCAAGGTAAAAATATACAAAATTTGCTCGATTTTAGAACATTTTTGGTTTACTTAAGTAAAATTTGCGCCAAAAAAGCATGAAATATTTTTCGTATTTTGGCTAAAGGGAAATCTTCTTACCATTTTGACCGCCACTGGAGTATTAGGCGGAATCGCGCTTGGACTGATCCTTAAATCCAGCAAGCAGGAATGGAGCGCCAGGGAGATTTCTTACGTCAAGTTAATCGGTGACTTGTTTCTCAACATGCTAAAGGGTCTCATTCTTCCCCTGATAATTTCCAGCTTGGTCGCCGCCGTCGGCTCGCTGGACCTCAGTTTGAGTCGGAAAATTGGAGCCAGAGGAATTTCCTTTTATCTTCTTACTACAAGTAAATAAAATAAAGTACAGTCGCCAAAAACATTCCATTCTATGAAGTAATTGCCCAAAATTATTGCCCCGCATAAAAAACAGCAAATTAAATATTGAATGGTTTTGCACGTGGTTTAACACAGTTTTGGCCGTAATTTTGGGCATAATATTGGCGGCTTCGATTCAGCCTGGAGGAGGAGGGAGAGCAAAAACGGCGCAAAATGCAAAGGATTCTCATCACAAGGGGAAAACGGAGGTTTCGTTGACTGAGGACACTTTACTGGATTTACTTAGGTCAGTTATGTCAACAATTTTTATTTTTTTCAAAAACTACGGAAATTTAATATCAATTTCATTTTTTACGAATCGCACACCAATTTCTTTTTTGTATGCATTAACTTGATTGATTGAAAATTTGCAGAACAATGTTCCCGCCAAACTATATTCAAGCCACGCTGGCTCACGTAAGCAATATTTCAATATTTTTCACAATGTTTTGTACTGAATTCTGGCCGAATTCAGCTACAAAATTGGCCATTGTCGGCCAAGATATCTGGATAATTTTTCTGTCCTGGAAATCAAATGAAGTTGGTTAAGATTCAATACAAATACTCTAATATTTTCCTGTCTATTTTCCAGTACAAAACAAAGTTGGTTTTGCCTGAAAACGGAACGAACGGTAATTTTATCTCTTTTTCTTACACTTACTGTGCATTTTTACGCTTTTTCCTTCTAAATAAACAGAATTTAGTGGTAATTGATAGCACAATTTAAAAATTTGCCAAAGTTGACTGATTATAAATTATTGTGAAACTAGACACAAAATTAGAGGACTACAACATCACGGGGAGCTTTGAAGATGGGACAAACATTTTGGGGCTAATTGTCTTCTCTCTCGTCATGGGGGTGGCTTTGGCCAAACTCCAGGATGGAGAGCAGGGCAAAACGTTGTTAAAAGCTTTCCAGGGACTCTCTGAAACAATGATGTTGATCACCGGCTGGGTTATTTGGATTTCACCAGTTCAGTAAATAATACTGATTTTAAAATTTTCCGACAATAACAAGAAAAATGCAACAATCACCTCTTGGGATTTTTTTTTGTGCTATGCTCAAAAAATTCTAAATTTGGACTTTGTCTAGATTGGAGTCGCCTTTCTAATTGCTGGAGAAATTTTGCGAGTGGACGACTTTGAAAAAGTGCTCGAGTCCATGGGACTTTATCTAGCCACTGTGATTTTGGGCTTGGCAATCGTAAGACAGAATACTGTATTTTTTATGCACATTTTCTACACAATTTGTCTTGAGTTTAAAAAGAATTTATTAATGTGACTGACAATATCGATTTGACAACAGCACGGCTTGGTGGTGCTTCCGCTCCTCTATTTTCTGCTGACGAGAAAACTACCCTTCAAATTCATGGGGAAGATGACGCAGGCATTGTGCACAGGTTGACATGGCAACATGAAAATTAAATTATAAATTAAAGGTAAAACATCTTGTGATTTTTTATTGCTTGGCTTTTTTAACCCTTGTTTTATCATTTGAGCAGCCTTTGGCACCGGAAGCAGCAGTGCAACTTTGCCCATAACAATTACATGCGTAGAGAATAACGGCGTGGACAGCAGGATTTCTCGATTTTTACTTCCCATCGGAGCAACAGTTAACATGTAAGTTCATGCACGTATACAAGTGAAGTGTACGATATACTTATGATAAGTTGAATAAAAATGCACTCTTTATACTCATTACAATTTTACAGAATGTAAAGGTTATTCCACACAAAAAATCCTGTAGAATCCCGTTAAACTTTAGACCTGCCGATAATTATCCGTTTTTCTGCCAAAAAATAAGAGAATTCTACCAAAATCTACAGAATTTTGAGTGCCTATGAAAATTTTTAAACAGCTAAATCCTAGATTTGATTACGGCTGAATGTTTTTACTTTTTGACTGGGAAAACGGCAAATTTCCTGCAGAACGTTTCAACTAAATTAAATATTTAGTAAATTATCGGATTCACAATTGACGTTAGTCTGAACTCAAACTTTTTGAACAGTTGTTATTTATGTTATGCATGTAATTTTTTTGATTTAAGGGACGGTACAGCTCTATACGAAGCGGTGGCCGCTCTATTCATTGCGCAATTAGTCGGCATGGACATGAACGTGGGAAAAATCATCGCCATTTCGTAAGTTTATCATAAAACGGTCTTTAACCCGCTTTTTCGCCAAATAAACCTTATTACATTATTATTTTATCAAATCTCATGACAGTTTGATGAGATTTGACAAGATTTTCAACTCTTGATGAGTTTTCATGACGCCTGTTCAAAATCTCGTCAAAATTGATGTTTTGACCAAATTTGAGTCAAAATTCCATGCGATTTTTTTCCAAAGGGAGGTGCATGATTAATGATTAATTTGAAATTGGCAATTAAACCTGCAATTATTATTCTGCAGTAAGCTGAGGATTTTTACAGTAATCTTGAACAAACATTTTAAAATGCGTTTGTTCTCCCTTTTTAGACTGACTGCCACAACTGCCAGCATTGGTGCGGCAGGAATTCCCCATGTAAACATTTTTTGTACACTTTTCATAATTTTCAACTAATTTCGTATTCATTTAAAATGTATGGAGCAAAATTAAGAAATGAAAAGGCGAGATCTCAATTTTTTGAAATTTTTAGGGTGGACTGGTGACGCTTGTCATGGTGCTCTCAGTTATTGGACTCCCAGCTCACTACATTTCGTACATTGTACCCATCGATTGGCTTGTGTAAGTCGGTAGACTATTTTAGCTTTTAGTTGAATTTTTCATAAATATTTATTCTTTTTCAAAAATTTGATATGAAGTAATCCTTTGAACCTACAGAGACCGCTTGCGAACTGCCATGAACGTGCTTGGTAAGAATTCTCGCCAAATCGTATATTCAAATGTAACTTAATTAAATATAAAATTAATTACACATGATTAATTATTTGTAAAAAAGGTGACGCATTTGCGGCCGGAGTGGTCAATCACTACAGTCAAGAGGATCTCACTCGTTTGTCTCCGTTGCTACCGACCACCATAAATACGGAAGCATTCGAGTCATTTGGCAATAATCACCTCAATAACAACAAGGACATTGAGCTGTCAAGCCAGAACATTCACACTGGCAGATCGCCAATCCGTCCCATTGATGTTACTGCTACAAATCCATGATATCGCTAAACTAAAAAGCATTTACCTTTTTGCACTCAATAAACATACATTAAACAGAATATTTTGTAATAAAAACAAACTATCACAGCCTCGGAAAAAAGTTTATTTCAGAAAGTTGTTAAGGGAAGCGGCGTAATAAAACTTCATTAAATGATCGTCGAAAATTCATGATTCATGATAATTTAAAGAAATTCACGAAATCAAATTTACTTTTTATTCAAACTTTCCTCCACCATCAAGAATGGCTGAGTTGCAACTCTTATCGTGACCTATTCAACTGTAGATTGATGCATAAATTCTTGAGTATGCTCACCAAATAGACTTGTAGGCATTTGAGCAGGATATACGCGACACTTTTAAGATGGATGATCGGCCGAGCTCGCGTAGTCGTGTGGTTACGTTCCTTGATTGACTCCGGTCTGACCGAAATCAAACCTGCGGGGGACAGGGCGTAATATGTGGGAAGGGCGTGGGTTCAATTCCCGGATCCCCCTTCATCCACACGCTCCGGCCACATAATTTTTTACTTCTAAGACACGATTTTTTGAAAAAACTTGTGCTTATGTAGTCCCGCCAATATTTTTTAATTCACATATTTACTCATATAAAATTATTCGTGAATCAGTATCAAGTTTTTGTTGGTGTTTCTTGACGATAACAACGTTCCTTTTACAATGAGTCGGTTTGTAAAATAAAGATTTCGTTAATTTTGGAATTCCATGCAACCGCTTTACATATATGTATATAGTGATCAATTTTTTGCCTGTCTGCCTGTGCGTCCGTCTGTACTTCCGTTGACAAAACTCATCGGATTCTGAAATTTTTTCCCACCCACCCCCTGTCGAAATGAGGCATAGGAATCGAGACATGGTTTGGTTGGATGAACGGCGTTGCAGTTCAGAAGTTTATTTTACTATTATTTTTTTGTCTTTGCCTTTTTGGTCGGGTAGTTCGCAAAAAGAATGGTTACCGGTTAATCACCTTTAATATGAGAGTTTTTGTGATTAGTGGACTTTTTTTGTGTGTATAAAAGAAACGCAGGCAGCAAAGAAAATTATGTAAAAATCCCTTGTCTTAAGAGAACAATAGAAGTGAAGTGTAGAGAAGGGTAAAATAATTACCCGTGTCCTCCCTTCAGGCTATAGAACAGGTTGAGTCTACAGTTTGAGTTCTTTTGTTTTGTTCTGTTGCCCAAGCCGTGTTTGAAAATTTTTCCCTGTTCTCACAAAACTTAATATAAATCTCTTGTATCACAAAAAATTTGATATAAAGTAAAATTGAACGCACACCTGCAACTTCGTTCATAAATTTAACCGTCAAGCTTCAAATACAACAGTATTATGTAACTATTGACTCATAAATTTCCACCAGGCGTTTTGAACTTCTTTAATCCCATAATTTTCTTGTTTTATTTTTAATCGACGCTTAAACAAAAGAACTTTATTTACATGGAAACGAACCAAAATTCGAAGCTCAGGGGAGGTGAAATTTACCAGTGTGGAGATCGGAAACAGAATATGTGCATGGTGCATGCATAACATAAAAGAAACGCAGGCAACAGACATCGAAGGAAAAAATGCTCAAGTCCGCCGTTGTACAAGTAGAAATTCAGTGAAGAGTAGGAAAAGGTAAAATAATTACCCGCGTCCTCCCTTCAGGCTATTGAAAAGGTTTTTTCTACAGTTTGAGTTAGTTTGCTTTGTTCTGTTTCCCAAGCCGTGCTGGAAAATATTTTTCATCGTACCAACAAAAACTTGATACAAAGACAAAAACAAATTGCACGCAAAGCTGCAAGTAAGTTCATTTCAAAATGTTTTTTAATTTTTCTGTTTTGAATCAACGCACAAAAATTTTCCAGTGACATTAAAAATTGCCAAAACGAAAAATTGATTGATTGATTCATGAATTTGAATTAGCGTTTTATTAACTGTTGTTCTTTTCAATGTTTTGATTGTTTCATTCAATTACAGGGTTTCGAAACTAAGATCCAGAAAATGAACCAAAGTCCCAAGCCCAGGGCAGTGAAAATGCACCAATGTGAATGCTGCCAGAAAAAATTCTCAACCAAAAAAATTTTAAATAATCACCTAAAGATTCATCTAAATACGAGGAACTTTGAATGTTCTTTGTGTGACTATGCAAGCAATTACAAGGGAACTCTTGAAAATCACATTCGAGCCCATACAAAAGAAAGGCCGTTTAAATGTGATCACCCAGACTGTACCGCAAATTTTACTACAAAGTCCCATTTGAACGAGCATCAGCGGCTTCACAGTAAAGACTATGAGCATATGTTTAAATGTTCAAGTTGTCCGTATAAAACTGTTCGTCAATCCTCGTTGCGTAAGCATTTTAAGACCCACTCGGACGTCAAAGAATTTTCCTGTGATCTCTGCCCGTATCAAGCTAAACAAAAGGATAGTCTCAAAAGACATCATGAAGATGTGCATTTAAAGTTGAACAAGTTTAAATGTGAGCAACCAAATTGCGATTTTGCTTGCAGTCGAAAGCCCCAATTAAATCATCATCAGCTTGTTCACAAAGACAACGAAGAAAAAGACAAGCTGCTAAAATTCAAGTGTGGCCAGTGCCCATACAAAACCACGATTAAAAGCAGACTCAATAGGCATTTGATTGGAATCCATTCATCTGCCAAGGAATTTTTTTCGCTGAGGCCGTTTAAATGCCCGCAGCCAAATTGTAATTACTCGGGCAAAATGAGACACACTTTAAATCGTCATATGAAAGTGCATGAAGACGACAAGGAATTTGCTTGTTCCTTTCCTCAGTGTGACTTTAGATTTCGTGCAAAGCGCGATTTACAAAATCATGAAATGGTTCATCGTGGAGAAAAGCCCCACAAATGTAACCTCTGCAATTTTTCTTGTACTCAGAAGAGCAGCCTCGTACTCCATATTCGAGGTCACACGGGCGAAACTCCGTATCCTTGTCCAAGTTGCCCTTACCGCGGAAAATCGTCCAGCAACCTAACCCGACACTTGAAGAGTTGCAAATTGCGGAAGCGGCCATATTAAAAAAGACGGTTTGAACGAAACAAGAACCACTTGAGTATATTGTAAAATCTAACACTATAATAAAATCCGTATCTGATGACTTGATTTTGTTCGTCACAAAGCGGCAACTCTAGGAGAAGTAATAAGGGCAACTCTTGGACAACTTTCCCCCCTATATATTAAGGTTGCTATTTCCCCCTATTTATTGAGGCTATTTTTTCCCCTATATATTGAGGTTGTTTTTTCATGTAGGGAAAGCAGTAACCTAAGTATATAGGGCAAAAAGCAACCTAAAAATATCGGAGAAAATAACGACCTCAATAAATAGGGGGGAAAAGTAGCCTCCATAAATAGGAAGGAAAAAGAAGCCTCACTAAATAGGGGGAAAAGGCAGCCTCAATTAATACGAAAGAAAAAGCAGCCTCAAAAAAACGAAGGAAATAGCAACCTCAATAAACAGGGGTTTTTTTAATACGTCGCTATTAGCCCGAATGTTTTGAGATTGGCTTTTACCCTACATAATTAGGTTGCTGCTTGCCCTATATAGAAAACAGACAACCTCTGTAAATACGGCAAAATAGCAA
>JAQIVE010005622.1:0-12633 GCA_034698285.1 Sminthurinus bimaculatus | reverse complement strand
TGTTGACTTAAACGGAATAGTCGCCTTTTACCTACTTCGTCGACGATTAAGGATACAAAAACTACGCACTAATAACGGAAAAAACTTTAATTTTGCGCAAGGTTTCCTCAAAAAAATTTACTACAGACAGTATTTTGCACACATATGCGAAAAAGAGCACCTGGATTTTTGCACAAATATAAATCCATACAAATATCTCCAGCTGCTCAACATTCTTCTAAACACGAGCCTGTTTCCATCTACAGTGCCACGTGCTCAGCTCAAGAATAGTTGTTCTACGTCCTACTACCCGTTGTCATTTTGCTCAGCCTATTTGACCCAAGAAGAAAATCTACGGATATTATATACGTGACCTTTTTGGTCAGCCCTCAAATATATATCATTAGAGTTCCAGTTCCCATCAGCAAGTGACAGCAAGTTTCTACAATATAATACAATAACTACAGTGTGAAGAACAATTGTTCCTCTTTAAGAGCAGGCCAAACAGCTGAAAGGTCTTGAACCTGGAGTTACATCACAAAAAAAAGAACACACTGATGAAGTATGAAGTATGAAGCACTATCACCTATAGATATCCCACAATACAAAATACAAAGTACAATACAACACAACACAACCCCGTGGGTTCAAAATCATGCCAATGGCCGCCAGTCTTCGTTTTTCCCCACTTAGGATTCATAATAATAATAATAATAAAAATAATAATGATAGAGATGGTGATAGTAATGGCAGCGATAGTGATACTACACACACACACACATAGAGGAGAAAGAGAGGAGCAAAAGAGAATACAAAATAATATAAAAGCCTTTCTCCGTTTCCTTTTTTCTCCCCATGCGCCTCTTTTCTTCTCCTTGGTCTATTTCTTCCTCTCTCTCTCTCTCTCTCTCTCTCTCTCTCTTGCTCCATCTTTTTTTTCATTTCCACTAATGATCACCTTAACTGATTCCCCGTGATGACATTGATAAATGTTTCCAACTCGCTCTCCTGTCATTATCTTGCCCGTCTCGAGCCATATACGAGAGACATAGACAGACGAAAAAAGAAAGAGGAGTAAGTAGTAAGTAGTAAGCAGTAAGTACAATGGTAAGTATAGTGAACAGTGTTGAGTAAGGCACGAATATGACTCGGCATGGTGCGGCGGTGTGTGGGAAGTGACTGCCTGTGTCTGTCTCTATTCTGTATCCATTTCCACGGCATACATATTCCTTCCTTGTTCCTTCACTCCCAGCTCCCAGCCCACATACATATAATACAATATATACTGATACAATAAATAAAAGCTACATGAATTTATACCGGATTTTATAGGTATCGGTATACCTGCTTGTCAATCACGAAGAGAGAACTGGAAAAGATCAACTTAATACTTTGCTATATTTATGAATACGGTGTATGTACAATGTACAGTATTTCGTATGTATGTATTTATACGAAAAAGAAAGCCGAGGGAAAGGTCTCATCCTTACGGTACGTACTTTTGTAAACCTCTCGCTTGCCTGAAATCATAAATTCAGCGCTCGTCTCCATCCATCCATTCGACGGCGGCGGAAAAAACGTAGAAATGGAATACATACAATATACAGTATACAGGGTAAAAGGTAGAGGGGAGAAGAAACTCTCTCGCCCTTTAATTGTGATTTATACACCGTCCTAATCACCTTCGAATCTACTGGGTGTCGTATCGTATACTTACATATATTTTGGTGCTGTTTAAGAACCACATTCTAACCAGTCACGACAGTTCTTGCAATCCTATCAATTGTTGCGGAATGGTATTCCTACAATATAATATAATATGAATGTACTTACTTATACTTATGTACTTGTTAGAAATTTAGCAAAAGCGTGGGCGGAAAATAACGTAATCAAGGCTCAAAGGTGGAATAAAGTACGACTTAAAATTTTCCTTTTTGTTTCCGACAATATATATAGAGCAATGACCATTGTATATTGTACATACATAAGTTAAAAGTTAACCCAATCTGATATATGATCCGCCTACTTAATTTTGTTTGACAAGGTTTGGAGTGTTAATTACATACATGGTGCTTGAAAATGTGTGAAAAATCAAATTTTTGACAAACTACGTTTTATCAAAAGGTTTTAGTAGAATTCGTACATACATACAAACATGGCACGTTTTCTGGCCCCGCTCACACATTCTTCTTCGTCAAGTTTTATCCGGCGAAATTTGAGGAAAATGAGCAAGTGTCGACGTTGTTGTTGTTGACTGGAGCGTCAATGTCCACAAAGTTGACTTGTTGACACACATTTCACATTAAGTCGACTTGTTTCCGGATTTTACTGTATACTGTATACACACGGAGAATGAGCCAAGATTTCGCCAAGATTGGAGAAATGGCGTAAAAATCTGAGGCTAGCCCTAATCCGTCATAATTTTTGATTCCCTGACTACATACATAATACATACATACAGCCATGCACTCTGAATCCTTTCATTTAATTTAGCCGCGACCATAATACATGGCCAAGTATAAATAAAGGTACATATAGACGTGGGTTGGGTATACTTGCACTTGAACTAGGTAAAACAGGAAATGGACTGAGTAATGCTGATACTAATAATAATAAAAATAAAAATAATATGGAGCAAAAACACGGATAAATTGTACCTATACTTATATGTACTGTAGTTGGAATGGACCCGCGACATAATATCAATAAACCTTAATGTAAAAATAGGAGCAGGAAACGGGCAGAGGAACAGAAGGTTAACAAGGACAGGAGGAAGCTGGGACGTGAACGCAACACACCATACAATACTGTATACAGTATACAGTATACAATGTATAATACAACTCCACTTTCTACTCGGGCAGACTGTCGTTTTTTGACGGCCTCTACAATAAAATAATGATTTATGTGACACATTCGTGGAAACAACAACAACAAGCACGCTTTTTACCTTTTAGCCAGCCTCTCTTTTTCTACTCTACTCCACATCCTTGTATTGCATTTGCATTACGTTGCGTTACATTACACAACATTGATGGCGCTGGCCAGCGTCGATTCCTGGTATCATGTACACTGTACACCGACTGTTGTTATGGTCATTGTCATTGTTCTTTTGCCATTATCATTGAAAGATGGATTGACCAACTTTCCCCAGGAGTACTGATACATACATACAAGAAAGGATAAATTGGTCCAAATTATTCTCAAAAATGGAGTCGCCTCTCCTCCATTTTCCTTCGTTATTGAATCTCTTCACAGCATCATCCTTTTTTGATAGGTCTCACATGATTTTATCTTTTATTTTCGACGCAGGTAGGTCATGCTCTGCGAAAAAAGAGGAGTAACAATCCTCGTTTGTTAAAAATAAGGGCACTTTTATTTGTCACATATGTACATGGCGAAAATGATGGCATTATGGTCAACGACCCCTGGTCACTCCCTGGTCTTCTTTGCTTCTTGCCCCTTATTTAGACATCTCAGGTTTAAAATGATGTTCGGAGCCAATAAATCCAAATCTAGATCAACTTGTTTTCTTTTTATCAATCGCACGTACTTTTCTACAAATACATACAAATAATACACGTGGACCGTCTTTTAAGCCTGGTCTTAAACTATTTCATTTCCTTCCTTGTTTCGTCCAGAAATACATGTATGAAGACTATTTTTAAAACCTGCAGAAAAATACGGGCAAATCTGCCAATGTACGTAAGTTGTATCCGTGTACCGGGTGGCCGTAATGTAGTGTACGTTTTTTTCTAAAAATTCGAAATGTCTCTGTGGTTTTTAGGAAGAAAGCGATCTTTCTTTTGAGGTCGCCCGGTATCCTATTTGCTCCTTAGTAAAATATGTATGTTTCAAGACAAAAGGTCCGCCATTGGGCCTGCCGCTGAAATATTTGATGGTTTATCCGTGCTTCATTTGTTCCGGGCGAAACAGGGAAAGAAAACGGGTACAAATACACGAGAGAAAGGAGCTTAAGATGATAAGACGCATGTTGCTCCCGAGTCGTCTTGAACCTTGTCAACTCCATTATGATTTTGCTCTCTTTTTCTCTTGCTCCTGTTTTTTTGCTCGGCTTCACTCCTTTTTATTTTATTTCGCCGTTATTATTAGTGTTTACAACCCATAGTACGTGAACTTATGAAAGGCCAGTGTATAAATTCATATTATAGTTTCTCGACGTGCAACGTGCAGTGTATTACATACATAGGCCCAGCATTTATATTTTTAGATTTTTCTAGAGAAAATAGGGCCAGAAGAGAGGAACAGAGAAAAATCTCCTTTGGGACTGAAAGTCCTTGGGGATGATAAATAATGACAAATATCGTCAAAATGCAGATAAATATGTGTACGATGCTCCAAAAAAGTGAGAAAAGTTTGTTAAATTTTGTTGCTCTTGGAAAAAGTTAAACGCTGCATCAAAATCTTCAAAACGTGAAACAAGAAAATATTTGCAAATTTTTTCCAGGTCAAGTTATTCAATGAAACACAAAAAGAACTTTGAAAATGTCAAAGAATTTTATGCAGAATGCTTTGTTCTCTTTTATTGTATGTATAGATGTATTGGACTTTTTCATCTTTCAAGCTGACGTTGATCTTTGTCCACTAAAATGCGTGAAGGGTACTCAAGTGGCGACGGTACGGTATGGATGGACCACTGTGGACAATAAAAAAGATAAATATAAAACATTTATGTAGACAATAACTGTATGGTGAGAGAACATGTTTTACCACAAACTTTTGGAAACCCTTGAGCGTCCATCGCTCCTTTTTCATCCTCCGTCTTCCATTCTTCCCATTTCACTTGGAAAGTTTGATACAACCTGAAATGTTGGAATTGTTACATGACATGGTGTTGCTTGCTTGTACAAGGAAGTAGAAATAATAAAAAGGGAGTAAGACGAAGAATAAGATACAGAAAAAGACGCGGCATGTTTTTCTTCAAAGATCAGTCCACATCAGATCAGATCAGATCAGATCGGAACGGATCAATCTCATCTTATCTGCTCTTTCCTATCCTTGTTTTTTCTACACACACACACATGCACTTAGTTACTTTCTCCAGCTTTCACTTTTTTGTTCCACTTGTGTCCCAGTGAAACCGTCAACCCAACAACTCAAAATATCAGTATATACAATATACAATGTACATTTTCCTAGACGCTGAAGTTCAGCCAGCCGTAAGGAAACATGCGTGGGTAAATTCGCCAGAATATCCAAATACTGCATCAGCTGCATCCTTGTATTTTTCAAGGATTCGGAGTTTTGTTTTTTTTCTCCATATTATTGTATTTATATTGTCATATGCAAAAACAATAGTAAATAGTATGTACATATACTGGTATCTGTATAATGTAATATTGTGAAACATTTTTGTGTTTACAAGTTTGTTTTTTGTTTCTTCGACATTTTGTACAAACTCTGGGCACAAATTTGACGGAGCTGGGAACAAAATATTGTGGTAATATGAGCAAATGTACAAGTTGTAGAAACTTGCAGGGTTAAATCAAATTCGCAGGAGGTTTTTAAAGATGAATTCGCAAACATTTTGAGTAATAAAGAAACAAACATTACCCTTTTACATTTCTTTGTCGATTATCGTGTACGTTTAGGGATAAAACGTTGCAAAATTTGCAAGAATTTGGCCCTGGCTTTGGACTTTTTTATGTACGGCATTGATAAATTTAAAATCCTCCTTTAAAAATCACCTTTTCCTCTACCGTTTGCGATTTTAACCAAAACGTTTGTTTTAAAATTCCAAGGATTTGTAGCCAACTATCGAAAATTAAACCAGCCACGTGAAATTATGTTTTTTCTGTTATAAGTTTGTGACTTATCGACAAGCTTTAAAATTTGAGTCTGAAACGGCGACTTTCACACGCAATTTATTGTACGTCACACTATTTTTGCCGATTTTTACACGATACGCATCTGCGAAAATAAACCTACGCAATTTAGCTCAGAAAATTACTTTTCTAAGTCGAAGAAGCCATTTTATGTTTGAAGGTTACTGATCCACTTGCAAACAAAAAAAAACATCTGCAGCAATATCTTGCAGATTAAAGACTTGATTTGAAATTTTCCTTCGGGTTTAAATTTTAAATTGGTCTTTCATGAGGCTGTAGATAATACATTATACACACCGTCAAAGGATCTTGTTTTCCTGGAAAATTTCTACCCGGAAACCTGGATAGAAACATTTCCTGACACACTTTTCATTTCGTCGGCCGCGTTTAATCAAGAAATTGAGTGATGGGCTCAGCCGGGATGAGCAGGTCAGGAACTGGGAAGCCAAAGGTTAAAACATTCTAAAGACAAAGCAGTCACGAAAACGGAGGAGCCAAGATCGAAATCCGAATATATGTATAAAGATGAGGCTGAAAATAGAAAACAGTCAGTGTTGACGCAAGATGTACATCAACATCATCAGCTTCAGCATATTTTCGATAAGAGATAGGACGAAAGTCTAAGTTCAAAAGTGTTTTGAAAGGAAAGACAGTCGACGAGGATATGGATCAAAAAACGGAAGGCTGGAGCAAAAGGCGAAAGAGTAAAAGTAAAAGTGTTAACAGGAAAAGAGGGAATCGGCTTGAAAATGCCGAGTATAAACTTTGAATTTCAGAGGGGGGAAAATGGAGCAAGCAAGATCAAGAAAAAATGAAGCAAAAGGAGTACGCACATATCTAAAAGGTGAAGGAAAGAAAAAGAAAGAAAGTGGAGATCGTTAGTTTCCACTTTTATCCTTTCTCCTTAGTTCACCTGCATACGAAGAAAGTTATAAAGTATAGAGATATCTGTATATTTGTACTTTTATCGTGTGGTGCTAGTTTATCCTTTAGAGATTATCAAGTATATGTTTTGCCAGCTTTTTCATTAAGTCACATTCATCTTGAGCCGAAAAGGGTAGCGAAGAAAAATAGAGAAATATTATGTGTGTGTGTAGTTACGTATATAACTAGAGAGAGAGAGAAAGAGGTGGAATAGGAATATCCCACAGCCTACAATTTCCTACCTTTTATCCCTTTATAATGTACTCAACTGTAACCATGAAAGATGCTATTCCAATATCACAGGATGAAGAGGAGAGAGGTAAAGGCAAAGTTTACCATGTATTAAGTAGATATAGAAACTGGAACTGATGCCAGAGCCAGGGCTACAGCAACAGCCACAGTGTGCGCAGATCAGCTTAGACTGTAGACCAACTCTCTCTTTCTCTCTCTCGTCTCCGATATTTTTTGTATTCCTTCAAGAGGATTTATTGATTGGCTCTTGCCACAATCTATTGACTCCCCGTTTTATTCCCTATCACTTCAATCTGCTCTCTACTTTATAATTCCTTGACTCTCCAGGGACTTCTTGTCCCTGTATGGTAGACAGTCTCAAATTTTCAACTTTTTTCAAACGTTAAGGTGCCAAGGCTTTATGTCACTTCTTTTGGCTCAAAGCAACGGTCTTAAAAATTTGACCTCGATTGATTGAGGTTTAGAGGTCGCCCAAGGTCATTGAAGATCTCTAAAAAAATCTTCCTCCAATTTCTAAGATACAAAAACGTCGAAATTTGGTAAAAGATGGGATTTTAGTCATTTAAAAAAAAGAAACTTTTTAGGGATTTTTTGACCTTGTAATTATTTGAGGTCACCGAAGGTCATCGAAAATCGGAAAAATTTCCTTTTCCGGTTTCTAAATGGTCAAAATCCTGTCTTTTACCTAGTTTTCGTGATTTCTGACCCTCTGAAAATTAAATAAAGATTTTTTGAGGGATTTTTGATGACCTTGGATGACCTTGAAGACACGCCACATTGGGACCAAATGTTTAAGGTAATTAGTTTAGCGAAAAGGAACGATATTAGATTTTGGCACCTCAGATTTTTACAAGATTGCAAAATTTGAGACGGTCTGCTGTATATATTGTAAAATTTATACACTTCGAGCTGTAGCATAATATGTTCAGTGTGTAAGATTTTGTACATATGTATAAGCGTATGTTTGGGTGCGTAGGGCAAGAATGAAGAAACAAGTGGAAAGTTTTGTGCGGTAGAATTTTGAAATTTATGGGACGGTTCACGGAAGCAGACAGAGGAGGAGGGGGGAATTTTTCAGGGAGAAGAAAAAAGGGCCGAGGAGAGAACTGACAAAATATGGAAGAGGGAGAAGAATTGTTAGGCAACAAAACTTATGCTGCTTCTTTATCCACTTACATAATCACATTCAGCTTTTCAAATCCTTTTCCATTTTTCTCCGCGTCCTCCTGTCCCTCTTCCTGCTTTCCCTCTTGTTCTTGTTCTGCACCTTCGTCTTGGTCCGCGTTTCCCTTTAATTTCATTATCCTTTCTCTCGTCCTAATCTTAAAGTGGAATTGGCACCGAATTTTCTACAATCGAACAAGAAATTGTTAGTTTTATGAAAGTTCTTACCGTTTTTTACTTTAAGCCCCATTTTCAAGTTCAATCTCATTTATTTTTTACGAATCATGTACATACAATTTATTATGTATTTTCTTATTATTTCTTGTGTAGCTAGCACTTCGTTTTGTGGATGTGTATCCAACATGAATTATGATTCATGAGTCACGATCAGTCGATCATTTTTTCCAAAAAATGGATATTAAAAGCCTGACATTTTTATCAAATATAGATGCACAATAGCTGAAGACCAGAGACTCGGGCTAAAATGAAGGCGAACTTTGCTGTCTATATCAAAATCAGAAGACATCATTATTATGAGATGACGATCAAACCAAGGATACAGATAAAAGCTCTACTTTATTGTTTAGGGGGGAAATGTACATATTTGTACGTACTACATACGCAATAATATTTATGTAGCTGTGAGATAAATGGAGGTTAATAAATGACAGAGCGTGGAATGAGCAAAAGATGAGAGAGTATGGGGTCACACAGTTATAGAATATACTCCTATGGAAAAACGTCCGCTGTACATACATTTAATGGTATTGGGAATGAAATTGGGAATGGGAATAAACGACCAAGGGTCGACAACTGCACTTGAGGCGGAGAAACACCAGATTTTCCCCTATTTGTCGGTAATCATGACAGATCGACCGTCCGAAGAGTATCTATCTATCTACGAGTACCCTTTCCTTGGGGTATTGGCCTATTTACGCAACATATCCTCTTGTTCCCCTGTTTTCCTGCACTCTGTGTTTCTGTATTGTGTACATATTAAGGTGTTTCTCTCTCGACTTCTTTCCCCTACATATCGTACTTTCGCTCCTGTCAATGTCAAAGTGGGAAAATGTAGAGTGAACCACTATATTTTATTCCAAATGTATGCATCAAGATCCATCTGGTATTACCACTAACACCAGAAGTACTTATTGCACCACTTTTTCGTTTGTCCGGTTTACTTTCTTGTAGCGATCAGCAAAAGAACGAGATAGCCAAGAAAAACAGGAGGAATTAAATTTTTTCATAAAAACGCACGTTTCTGAATTTTCTTGACCTCATAGCAGTGATATGATTTTTGCTTGTTTCTATGACAACGCATTGCCAGGTTCTTTATTCCTGTTCTATCGTTGCTCCTCGACCCCAACTTTAAACAATATACATGCAAAAATATGTACAAGCTGCCTTAAATTATGCCGCCTACTGCGTAGCAAAGTTTAGTTTGATGTGTCAAAAGTCAACCGTCAAAGGGCAGAGACAAGGAACAAAACTTTTGTGGCACAATTGCAATTTTTTGCAGAGTTGACTCTATTCAAAATCTAAATATAGGAAGGAAGCAAAGGGAGAAACTCTGAGAAAATAATAGGAATTGCCTGCAATTTTGCTGATGAGCAGGAGGAGGACGGAGAAACCAAATAACCCACAGTTAAATGTGTACAAAATAAGAAAGAACAGGGACTGTTGAACTCGTGCTAAACAAAGAGGAGGAAACGCCAGTATTTGTACTTGGTGGAAAAGAATATCCATAAAAAGAAAAGGTTCACCCTTGAACGGAGTCATGAACCACGAAAAAAATACAAGGATAAAGATGGGCCTACTGAACCAGAAGGAAGACTTGAGAAAAAATAAAGAGGAGTATGAACGTTTTGAACACAGCAAAATTCCAAATGGCAGGGAAGTGCACAGTTGTTTTCAAGTTGAAAACCGTCTTGTTTTGCCATTAAGGTACAGTCAGCATTCAGCATTGACCGAGATGTTTGTGAGCGTCTGCTGATATGTTTAAGTCTGTCTTTGTACATTGTACATGCATTCGCACATTATAGCTATACCTGTCTGTCGGTGAATCGGACTTTTTTCCAGACGGACAAGTGTAAAGTGAATGGACAGTTGAGGGAAAGTATGCATCGTATCGTAATGTGAATGGGCATGAGAATGTTGTCTATGTAAAAGGGTGTGAGTGGGGTTAAAAGTCCAAGGATAAAGTCAAAGCCAAAGTCAGAGACAACTGGAGGGCCAAGTACATAGATATCTGTAAATGAAGAGAAAATGAGCAGTGAGTTTCTTTTTGTTCCTGCAAAGTCGCGGCCAAATTTTTTCCAGCCTGATCTTGCCTTGTCTTTAAAGATAAAAGGACGGAGAGAGAAATGTTTTCCGTGCGATTTCCCTCAAATTGTTTTCTTTCTGCTCCCCTGCTTTCTCCGGTGATGCTCGTTGGCTGATTCTCAGGGTATGCGTTGCTAAGCGGGAAAAGCACCTTGCATATACATACATACATACGTCTTTTCTAACCCGTCGTACTGTCGTCTTGGTTTTATTCTTGTTCTTTGTAAAAAAAAACGTCTTTCATTAATTTTTTTTCGTCATCCGTCACAATGTCGTCGCTGAAAAACGTCCCAAGTCAAAGTCAAAAGACGACAGACTTTATAACGGTGACTATCACTTCAGCCATCTTGCCTTTATTTCTGTCTTTATCCATTTCCGTTCAATTTTTAAAATATTTTACTCCAGGCTTCAAACCAAATTCTTCCTTTACCAGCATAAATTTATGTACTTTGGAGTTGGAATTTGGGGTTTGAACCTTCTCTCTTTGCCCGGTGTCAACGTATGTAAAATTTTCTCAATTAAATATGCTTAAAAGGTTTTCTATGTACAATGTACATGTTTTAATTAATAAACTTCTAGAGGATAAAAACAAATTCTGTATTAACTGTGAGATACTAAATATGATGTTCAGTACAGAGTATTTTGAATATTTGAATTTGGATTTCCAACTTCATTCAGATTCACATCTTCCTTTTGACTCAATGCACTATAGAACCTATTTTTTGGCAATTTGTCCTTGACATTTCCGGGAAAGTGCGGATCAAATTTAGCTCAAGCTCAAAACAGTACGTACATGTAGAAATTTCAAAATGGATGTTGCTTTTCCGCCTTCCTTCCTTTGGCTGTGGCTGCCGTTTAGCCGGGTTGTTTGCATTGGTGTCTTCGTCGTCGTCATCACCATCGTCATCGTAATCCATTTGGTTCCATTCCCTTCCGTTTCATTTCATTTTATTCCATATCAATGGCAAAAGGAATAACCGATCGGGATATTGCTCTCTAGATATCGATCAGTCCGATCCGCAATGTGCACAGATCAAAAAGGTAATAAGCAATAAAAATCTATAGTGCTCGAATGTATGGATGCATGTATGTTGTATGTATGTGGGAGCCACCGAATTTGTTCCTCCTTCTTCGTATGTATGTTTGTAGTCTGTAGGGCGCAGTCAGGAGACAAGATTGAGAAGCCAGAACCAGAATGAGAGCAATAAATTATTTTTAATTTCAACTCTCAAACCCTCTCCACAATATCCAAGAGTATAGATACATTTTTCCCCTTAATAATCCCAACCGCGCACACAGGTTAATGGTTATGCCCCGAGAAAAGGAGCGGTTCCTGGAAACCATTCACAGACATATGAAAATACTCTCATATTGACGTATGCACTGAAAACACAAGTGCATTGTAAATGTACACGAGTACATAGTACATATGTTTTGTATATTGTGTATTACAATACTTGGATATTTGTGAAAGAATTTGGTGCCGGAAGAAGATGACTGTAAGAGATGCACCGAGATCGAGACTCCAAACATCATCATCCAGTAATATCAATATCCTATCACATATCACACGATATAAAACCACAAGTACCTATAGAATTTTCAGGAATCAAAATCAAAGGGAATAAAATGGCATGGCAGAAACAGAGACTCGAGACTCTTGTTGTTTCCCTTTCTCTTCTAATGCTCGTAAGTTGACTATAAAATAATTTTCTTAACGACAAACTCCAGGAAAAACGACATATAGAGAGAACAAATGTAAACGAAAAAATACTTTATACAGACTTAGGTATACACATTTAGAGATTAAAATCATTTCATTTTATTATTTTTCCGATTCTCTCTCTCTCTCTCTCCTATTTTTTCCCTTGACTGTCTGCACACTGAAAAAATCTAGTATCTCACTCGATGCAATTTAGAGAGAATGGAAACTTTGTATCGCATGTAAAATTTAAAATTGCAACTATTTTCGTTTTTGAGCATTACTGTATACATAGTTTTGCTACATATATGCGATTTGCTAAAAAACTATATGCAAGCAAATGTATTACTAGCTGTATAGCATTTTGAAATTTTGTATTCTCTTTCGTGATGGGAAACGCAAGTTCAAAGTCAGGTGAATCAAGGGTGCAATTCAAGGTAGACG
>JAQIVE010005621.1:0-12634 GCA_034698285.1 Sminthurinus bimaculatus | reverse complement strand
TCCCATGATCTTCAAAGGTCAAAACACCCTTGGAAAGGGCCAGCGAGGTTTTTCATTTGCCTTTGAATAAAAAATAAATTCAACGTCATACTTTGTACTTTTGAACAGTTACAAACTACAACGGGTAATCATTCCCATGATCTTCAAAGGTCAAAACACCCTTGGAAAGGGCCAGCGAGGTTTTTCATTTGCCTTTGAATAAAAAATAACAAACTTTTGGCGTTTGTTGGTTTAGGTTGAAAATGTCCAAAAAGAAGGAGAAAAGGAGGAGGAAGCCTAATCGAAAAAAGGCTGCAAAAGTATTTTGGGAAAAGAGGAAGGCACGTCCGCCTGTTGAAAAACTCATGTCTACAGTTCCAGTGCCCGGTTCTACATCTATTACAGCCCATGTGGCGTGTGTACCTAAATCGACTTTGGAACTGAAAGCAGACGACCCAACAAACTTTATTTCCTCCTGTTCGCTGCCACATATTCTAGTTAAACTTGGGGAGTCACATTCAAAGTCCTGCGAAAAAAGTAACCTGCAGCTGGTTCATCACGACTTTATGAGGAAGCAAATGACCTTTGAATGCACTACTTGTGGAACCAAGTTCTTCCCCTCAACATCATCATCACAAGAGGGTCGTCTGGACGATAGAGAATTGGTGGTTTGGAATGTGTTCTGTGCCGGAGCTCACTACGAGACAGCAAAGAATCTCTACGCTGTAATGAATGTTCAGTTTCCATTCAAAAGACATGACGAATATGTTGCAGTGGAGAAAAAGGTGCTGGACGATATGAAGACGGCTATTGAAATCATATTATCAAAAAATGCCAAGGAAGAATTCGATCTCGCAGTTGCTGCAGGAAACACTCTAGAACACCAAGGACAGGTGTATGCAAAAATAGCTGTAACGGGGGACGGTGGATGGTGCAAGAGGACCTATAAGCACTCGTATGATTCGAACGGGGGATGTGCTGTGCTTATTGGTTACGAAACTGGAAAAGTTTTATACATAGGAACAAAGATTAGGACATGCACATTTTGCTCTCGACACAAAGGAGACGAGGAAATCCCCAGTCATAACTGTCAAAAAAATTGGAACCAATCTTCTCTGGCCATGGAGGCTCAAATCATAACCGAGGGATTTAATAAGAGTATGGAGCATAATCTAATTTATGAACACTTCATTGGGGATGGAGACTGCTCAACCTTCGCAAGGATACGCGATCACGTCAAATACCCTCCAGGTGTGGTAATTCAAAAACACGAGTGTGTGAATCATGGTATTAAGGGTTTAAACGGAGGAATCATCGGATTAATTAACAACAAGGACAAAAGATATTCAAGGGATGACGCTAACAGGATCAAAAAGCACAAGAATCGATTCGGTAAAGATGCTCGAGCTGCAATACAGTATAACTCAGCGCATCGTAATGACACGACTAATCCAACATCATGGAAAAGTTTAATGGAAGATCTACTGAATATTCCATATCACATTTTCGGCGATCATTCAAGGTGTAAAGAATACTATTGTAAGAACAAAACTTCATCGTCTGCAACGTCGTCAGGCTTAAAAAAGAAAAAATTTTGGCCAGCCTTAACAACCCTGTTCCTCAACCTAGCCAAGAAGTCCGACCGTTTCATGTGGAATGTAACAAGTAATCAGGCTGAGCAGTTCATGTCCCGTGTCAGCAAATATATTGGAGGAAAGCGGATGAATGTCACGCAAAAATTTTTGTACAATATGGACGTTTACAGTGCTGTTTTTTCTCACCAATATGGTCCATTTTGGTTACCGGAGGTGGCGAAGCTGCTGAACCTAACAACCCCAACAGGCACGTGGCTCAAACGACAGGAAGAGGTGACGAAAAAAATGTTATCAAAAAAAAAATACCAGGAAAATCAAAAGGAGAAGCCGAAACCACCGAGGTCTAATATCAGAAAGCCAACTTTGTCCTTTGCGGATTATGCACCATCGTCTTCTCTTCAACAACCAAGAGATGTCGCGGTAGATGAGGATGTTTTGGCGGAACTAGAATATAGACACACAGAAGGCTTAGTTATAACGAAAGAGCAACAAAATCAGTTTGAGAAGGAAACAAGAGGACAGCGGGACAATCCGCTTTGGCAACAGGTGAAGAAAAATAGAATATCTGCAAGCATGTGTGGCCAGATCTTTACGCTGAGGGACTCTACCAATAACAGTGCTACGTTAGAGAAAGTGTTGTATTCAAATTATAACAGTGAGCTATCCCCTAGTGACCCACGCTATTTGGGAATACAGAGGGAGCCATTAGCACTTCAGAAGTATACTGAGATAACTGGAGATGCGGTAGAAGAAGCCGGGGCGTTTGTTTCAGTTCAAGATCCGCAATTCGTTGTGTCCCCCGACGGTTGGGTTGGAGAGAACGGCATCATAGAGGTAAAATGTCCAATAGTTCCACCACTGGAAGTCGCTCTCAGAAAAGGGACGAAGTTCCTCATCTTCAGCAATGCCGACCAGACTGAAGTGAAGCTGAATCGACGACATTCATACTTTTACCAGATAGTTATGCAACTTGCAGTCACTCAACGTGAGTTTTGTGATTTATTCGTATTCTGGCAGGACGACAATGACCAATCCAATTTTAAATATTATAAGGAACGTGTTCTTTTGAGCGAGGCGTTGAAGGTCTGGAACGCAAAAAACGGCATGCGGGAAAAGCTACTGAAATTTTATGAACTAGACTGTTTACCAGAGATTTGTGATTCAATGAAACTCAAACACCAGCCGTATAGACAACCTCCGTACCGGAAATCAGCAATCTTGCACGCCCAAGCCAAAGCCAAAAGCCGGGCCCAAAAATCTGCATTGACCAAGAACAAACAACCTGAACTGTCCTCCAACGAAACCGCCAATGAATCAACATCAATTAACAATCAACCTGCATTTTCTTCTGACAACAGCACAAACGCACCAACACCAAACCAGCAGAAACGACGAGCAACATCTTCCCATAAAAATTTCAAAAAATCTAAAGTAGTGCTTCCATCCCCAGACGTTTTAACACAGCCACCTTCAAACTCTGCAGCTACCTCAGATGTCAACTCAGATGTCAACTCAACCTCAAGTTTATTTACAATTCTTGTTCCAAATTTAACTTCAACTTTATCTCCAACTGCAGCACTCACATCATACTCAATGTCAATACCAAACGCATACTTCCTTCCAAACGCAACACAAATCTTAAACCTAACGCCGACCTTAAATCTAAATTCCACATCGTGTCATTTTCTAAATCCAATTCAAAATCATAACTTGTGTCCAAATCAAAATAATCCGCGAACGTTTAACGCCGATCCGAATCCTCCTCTAACCTTCAATGCCAATCCGAATCCTCCTCCAACCTTCAATGCCAATCCGAATCCTTCTCCAACCTTCAATGCAAATCCGAATCCTCCTCTAACCTTCAATGCCAATCCGAATCCTCCTCCAACCTTCAATGCCAATCCAAATCCTCCTCCAACCTTCAATGCCAATCCGAATCCTCCTCCAACCTTCAATGCCAATCCAAATCCTCCTCCAATCTTCAATGCCAATCCGAATCCTCCTCCAACCTTCAATGCCAATCCGAATCCTCCTCCAACCTTCAATGCCAATCCGAATCCTCCTCCAATCTTCAACCCAAATCATACTCCAACCTCTAATCCGATTCAACCACCAGCCCCTCATCCAAATACACAACCAGCAATAAATGGATTCTTCTTTCGTGCTTCTTCAAGTACGTAACTACAAACGTTTTTTGAACAATTACAAAAGGAACTAGAAACTTGTGCACTATGATGCTAACAATGCTTTTACACATTGTATTATAGAGTTGCTTCTTCCTGGCAATGGAATAACCTTCAAAGACAACTCGTGCTATGTTGACTCAGCCATTGCAAGCATGTTCATGGGGAATTCATTCTTCAATTCTCTTTTGATCCCGGACATGTTAGATTCTCCGGTGACAACCATGTTCAAGAAGGAATTGATTTCTATTGCTAATAATCTGAAAACTCTGTCAAAAGTTACATCTGAGGAGGTGAAATCGCTGCGAAGAAACCTGTATCTGCATGGAATTTTACCTATACGTGTTCTTCGTCAGTTTATGGGTAAATACAGGCATTGAATACAAACATCTTTTGACTTGTTGCAGAAACAAAATTCCCAGCCTTGTATTGATTCTATAGATTTCGAAGAGTTCTTGGAACCTTTGTTGCGTTTGGCTCTTCAAGCGGATCCTTTTGTCACCTTTTCCGATGGTTACAGTAGCTTCTTCTTCAGCCTTAGGACAGTAATTCCTTCAAATACACGCGTCACTGTTGAGTCAGCATTATATGACCAGATGAAGGAGGATAATGTTTTCCTGGGGAAACTTCCATTTCCGGCTCTTTGTGTACTGTTACCTAAAACCCGCACCAAAGCCGGTTCCATTTACCCAACTTTGGAACTTCCACTTAACCGACTATTTGGACCTGAAGCAGGCAAAGAAATAATAAAAGTTGTACGACTCTATATATTATTTAAAAAACATACAATGACTTTGACAGAGACTTATTTTATAGCAGTAAAGGTGCAGCCTTTGAAACTTTGCTCAATAATACTGTATAATGCGGTGTCTTCACATTACTCGTGCATCGTTAGAGACTACAAAGGATGGATTTATGCAGACGGAAAGGTTGTTTATGTAAAATGAGTACTATTTAATATCAGCTCCATATGCCGATCTAAGGAAAATAACCCCCTTAAATGATATTATAGGTTACACGTCTTCCCGAGTTGGCGTCCCAACTAGAAAGAAGGGACATTTCGGTTCCTGCAACAGTCCCTATCCCCAAATTGCCCAAAATTTTAGAAAACGCTTACATGTACATATATGTATAGGCCTTTAATGTTATTGGTTACTTTATGACCATTTACCTTTATTTACTTCTTGAAGATACCATTATAATTTATATTATACTTTATATTGTATGTATATCGCATCATAGACTTGTACTTCATTTTGCTTCTACTGCTTTACTATTTCAGCGTAAAGCGTGTCTTACCGACGTAGTAAATTTTTATCTTTTACTTATTCGCATCGTCTGTTGATTCTTCATTTCTTTTGCTGCTGTTTTTGGGTATCATGGCATTTTGTGCACTAATCTGTTTTATTAGTTTTTTAGATCGTGGTTGCTGCTCATATTTGAAGATTATCTTTACAAGCACGAATATATATTATTCTCATACTATTGAATTTCTTTGCATGACTATTTATTGTTTCAACTTTTATATTTTATATTCTTTGGATCTGATATCATAAATGGTAATGGTAATTTATTTGACATTTGTTGCTGCGATGGACATGCAGATTGTGACAACTGGACCAGGAACTTTTAAAAAGAGTGAAATAAAATGTAGGTGTCGTTCCCGATATCAGATCCACTATCCTCAGTACTTGATAGGCTGAGTACGCCCTGGCAAGGGTTCGAACGACCTTCGTGTGCCTTTTGGCTTTTTCAAATAGGAAGGAAGTATGAGGCTATCAAGTATTGCGAGGAAATAGTTTTGAGTCCATGAAGTTTGGTTTACGGACATGTTTCGATATGCATGTCCGGAAACCAAATGGACTGGGCCAGTGGCACGATTTAATCCTTTGTTTGTTTAATTAGGATCAATCGTGTTGGCTTTGGCTTGAGCCACAACCAGAAACGCCAGAAAACCTGCGGCGAAGGATGTCTCTGGTTCATTTGTGGGTCGTTCTTCAAGTTCTTACTATAATTTATCGGATCTTCACTCATGCGAGTCTCAGCTTGTTGCCTTTGTGATAAAAAGGTACACAAGTTATGTTATCTCTCATCACATAGTTTTTTGCTTACAGAATTCACAAATGTTATGACTCAACTAAATGAGTCGTTTTGAACCTCAGCATCCTCATATTTTTTTTTAATTGGTTTTTTCAGGGCACCGGATATCCTGGACGTGGTATGGTTTCATCAGCAGAACCACAAGTTATGTTTTCAACGCCAAAATAAAGCATCTGTTTCGTGTTCCAGCCAAATATTTGTACACCTTGTGTGTGGTATTTTGCATACTATCGTATAACGGTTGTAATAAAACAAAAAAAAATGTACCCATTCCGTCATTCGATAATGTCTTTTCGGTTTACAACGAAGAGGTGTTTCAATTTTATAAATCTGGTTCATGTTCACCTTTATTTGTGCATCCTGTACCATGTACAAACAATTTTACTCAATATTAATTGATTAGAGTTTCCTAAGTACCAACCCCTGGCTGTAAGTAAGATAGCATACACAGGGTCCGGCAGAAAAGACTGGGTAAATGGAAACTTTCCGCTTGGGAATACTTCCCTTATATACATAGATTTACTCGATGGCTTTTTGTATTCAGTATTAAGAAGTCATCGAGAAAGTGTACGTACATAAGGGATATATTCCCAAGCGGAAAGTTTCTATTTACCCAGTCTTTCATGCTCTACAACATGGCATAAATCCATGTCCCATGTTAGGCCAAGGGGTCATTTTATAAAACAAAAACAAAAAATTGAGCAAAAAATGAATAGGAACTTTTTTACCTTTTTGCGTTTCACGGTATGTAAAAATCAAGTAGATTTTTTTAGAATTTTAAAATAGCATATTAAAATTGTGCGTACTTTTTGCACAATGATAGAGTCCAAGAACGTCGAATTCCGTCCATGTGTGAGAAATCTTGATTTTCCTCAAGGCTCTCTGTCCCAATCTAATACATGTAGAATATCATCCACGCAAGGGACAAAGTGCCCTCAAGTAGGACCCTGATGACTTCAGATGTTGTCATCGCAGTATATGAACCTTCGATATATGGGTCTAAACCACCGTCAATATGAACATTGAGGAACGACGGGCTCAAGAAAAAAATATGGGGACAAATTGGATGTTTGATATCGTAATTCTTTTCCTCGATCTTTAACACTGTAGTGAAGGGGAGAATTCGCAAAATCCAGATTGCCGACTTGACATCCAATTTGTCCCCATATTTTTCTCTTGAGTCCGTGGTTCCCCAATGTTCATATTGACGGTGGATATTACCCATATATCGAAGCTTCATATACTGTGATGACAACATCTGAGGTCATCAGGGTCCTACTTGAGGGCACTTTGTCCCTTGCATGGATGCTATTCTATACATGTATTAGATTGAGCCAGAGAGCCTTGAGGGAAATCGATATTTCTCACGACTGGATTGATGGAATTCAATGTTCTTGGACTCTATCACTATCCAAACATGACAAAGAATCTGAATGTACTCTTCAAAAAATTCTAAAAAAATCTACTTGGTTTTTACACGCCGTGAGTTGGTACAGCACGGAAGACAGGCTCGTTTTGAGAAGCTAATGGAAGGTGTTGGGAATGTAAAGGGGAGAATCTAAAGGATAGAGGCTCAACTGGACTCACCCACTGGAGCAATTAATGCCGAGAGATAGAGGGGAAGCCAACAGATGAGGTTGGCTCCCGCCAGAGTCCCCAAAGTCCGGATGTGACTCCGTCCGTTTCGTTGGGCTTGTCGCAGAAAGGCGTCCATCTCGTGCGGAGTGGCCGTCGTGCTCTTGTCCTCCCCTACCGCCTTGCTGCTCCCGCCACTGCTTCCCGCCTGAGTCAAAATGGCCGAGCTGGAAGACCCCGGGTTGTTCACTGCTCCGTCACATGATCAATTTACACAATTATTCATTTATATCTGATACTATGAAGAAAATAATATGGGAACATACAGAGCAGAGGTAAAACATAACAGTGGAATAGAAAACCATTCAATTCAGCCCTGGATAGAATGACAGTGCATCAGCTTTTAGATTTTTTTCTGTAGTTCAGGTGATTCAATTTGCAATGGAATGTTTTTCCCCCAAATCTAGCCATTGACATAGTCAACGCATTACTGTTAACCTCATGAGCACCGGCCCCACTAGAAAATCAGTTTTAAAACAAACTATGTATGGTCCAAGCGTTTTCAAAAAAACTCAACATTTTTACGGAAAAGCTGAATGGAATCACCTTCAATAGAAAAAAATTTAGTAAAGTACAAACACCGTGGATAGAATAATAATACGTGACTAATAAATAATAGTCTATTAGTGATTACGTGTGTAGGAACCACACTATTTCGTACCAAGGAAACGGTTGCATTTCCTTGCCTGGCTTCATCATAAAAATATTTACTAGTTGTGAAAGAATAAAAATGAATACATGTTATATATGTTATGAACCAACCTGAGGTGTGAGTGTAGCCTGGAGCCTGGATCCCTGTATAAAGAAAGTCAGAGAAGAAGACGATCCAACTTTGACCAACGACTTGTTTTCTTTTTTCTTTGACCTCGTCAAAAGGAATCCCAGAGTATATATAAAGGTTATACATATTAATGTATGTATCGTCTTGGACCCTTGACAAGCAGTAATGTAGGTGAATGGAGGCTATTTATGTGCGAAATTAATAATAGGAATCTTACCTGCCATTCCGGCCAAACCAGCGCCTGCCGCTGCTAATACCCCAAGTCGTGCTCGAGCTATCAACAATAGTTATTACAAATTGTAAACGAAATGGTTATAGTGATTGAAATGTATATTATGTATATGTATGGGGAACTAATGCTGGGAACTTGTTGAGTTTTGTGTTTATGTTATAGTATTGTGTAGAATGTACAATGTCTGCTTTACCCAAGTCCTTTTTGAGTTTGCGGAGGTGAGCAGCAGCAAGGCCGACGCAGAGAAGGTTGACGGTGGCCCACAGGGCGTTAAGTACTATATGCCTGGCAGGACCTCGAACAAGAGGACAAGACGTGGACCTAGGAGTGGCCTACAAAATACAAAACAAGAGTGCAGGCTACTATATTATGGCTTGTTGGTTGACGTTGTGCCTACTTTTATCAACTTTATCCCTACATTCTTAGTACATCATATCGTCGATGTGATTCACGAAGCAGTCATGTAAACAAATGTACAGAGATATAAAAGTAAGTATTCATGATAATGAGATATGGTAGGTATAGGTACAAAGTATGTAAACAAAAACGTGGAAGGACCTCGGCCTGTGCCTGCGCTAGGGCTCCGGAGAGGAAGGTTGGTCCCAGGTTAATCGTCAGCGCCGCAAACCACACCATAAAAGTTCCAAACAGAACACATTGCTGACAAATTGACAATTCAATTTAATTACAAATTGATTATCATGTAGGTGGATAGGATTATTATTATCCCTACTATTTGACGAAACTACTATTGATATTATTATGTCAATAGGTAATGATGATGAGGGTTACCTACCGGACTATCAGGCATGGCCGTCGTCTCCGCCAGTAAGTTTGCATCTTCTTGATAATAGTCCTAGGAAAAGAAAACAAAAAGAGACTCTTAATGGGGTATTAAGGAGGGAAGGAGGGAACCTTAAAGTCCGGCATACATATGTACATATATGTATACAAGTAGACGTAATTTTCTTTTTCTTATGCTTCTTCTGATAATAAATATTCAACAGGCAGCGACATCACCAACTTGCTTTCTCCATCACTTTCATTCATTTCCTTCAGGGGGATTTCCATTCATAGATTACTTGTTCAAATTAGGTGTGGAACCCAGTTGACTCTAAGTTGACAAGCTTCACACAGAATATGGAAATGGAGTTGAGTCGAGTTAAATAGAGTAAGTAAGTAACATGTGCTCAGCATCATATTATTAACAAACTTTATTACAGTCCATGTTGCTGTAGTCGATATATATTGGATTTGTATTTGAAATTGGACTTGACAGTTTCAATCGGAATCAAAGGAGACGGCGAGGCGGGAGATTCTTTTGGGAATCAGGGGATCGGGAAGTTGAGTGCAGAAGAAGAAGGTGTACGAAATTGTTTCATTGTGCTTCCTTATTGATGCAAGTGCAGCCAAGCTTTTTTCCAGCGTGGCTCTCTCTCTCTCGTTCTCTTTCTCTTTCCCCCGTCGGCCACATGAGATGAGTTATGAGCAAAGTTGGCCGACAAAGTTTTCAGTGGCTTAATTGTGGTGCCAAAAGTCTTGAGAAAATAATAAACTCTCCTTAACCTTTCCCCCCTTCTTCCTTTCTTATCCCTTTCTTCTTCCTTTCCACCTTTGCCTCGCAAACTTTCTCTCTTTTGTTCAGTCATTCGATGACTCGTCCCAAGTCTTTGGCACCGCCATACATGCATGCATGCATGCATGCATACTTACATACATTGCTACAACATGCATATGTATATTGTGTATACGCCGCATGTTGTTTTATTAGGTACACAAACGCAACTTGAAGACAGCCAACAATAATTGCTCACATGTTGTTCCTCATCCTTTTTTTCTTCTCTCTCTTGCTTTAGTTTAAAGTGCACATACATACACATGTATGTATGTATATGGAAGGAATTAGTAAATTTTGTGCGGATTGCAGAAAAGGCAAAAGGTCCTTTCGTGGAAACAACTCATTCGTGATAAAGAGAGAGAGAGAGAGAGAGAGAGAGAGAGAGAGGGCGAGTTGAGCCGTCTCCAATCTCGCTTTCTCTTCGTGAATATCAAAGAGAAACCTTGGTTGGTTCCGTTGCTGTAATTGCAGGAAAATAAGTTGCAGGCAAAGTCAGTTTGTTTGAAGGTACAGAATGTAGAAGGGAACCGGGCAGATCGGTGCACTAGACATAGCTCATTAAATCTTTTATCGGTGGGCTCCTGCTACTCCTTTCCTCATCCATCCTACCAACCGGATACACTTATTTTGCCGGGTGGAAACCGAGTCGACTAATATAATATCAGGGGAGGAACAACTTAATTTCCCTCATTTCCTTTTCTCTCTCTCTCTCTCTCTTCCTCTCTCTCTCTCTCTCTGTCGTTTTTTAGTTCTCTCTCCAGGTCGAGCTTGATGCCGGCACATCAGACGAGTACTAGAGATGAATCCTGGAATGTGGCCACAATTCTCTCATTTCTGCCTCTGTCGGCTATCACTCCCATGCATTATTATCTCCCATGCAAGTTATTATGTGTAGTTTAAAACCGAGAAAAATCCTTGAGCCATCTAATTATATAATTGTTTGTATAATTGTGAGCAGCTTGAGAACTCACTCCAAAAAAATGATGAAGGGCTCTTTCTTGTACAAAAATACATTTTGTTTGACAAATAATGAGCGAGGGGTTCAAGGTCCTTTCTTCTCCTCCATATATCCGTACATTCAGCGGAGAAGAGAAGCAAAATAAATACTAAACTAACTAACAAGTACTGTATTTAGGATGAGAAAGGCATGATGCTGATGATTGTCACTCGTTACTTGAGACAGACTTATTTAGACACGGCTCATCATGCTGATAGTCGAGGGAGAGTCCAGGTCTTGAAAAATCCAAATGGATTTGACTGGTGATTGTGATTAGCGAGTTGCGAGTCGAGTAGAGTCGAGTTGACGTTGGCCAAATTAAAAATTGAAATGAAGGGAAATTGAATGAGGAAGCGGCTCCGCTACTTCTCATAATTTAATGGCATGTCAAGAGAGAGAGAGAGAGAGAGAGAAAGGGAAGGAAGCGGTAAGAGAGAGCAAAAGCGAGCTTCTCCTCTTCTCTCGTTGAGCACTTGATGACTGAATATGAATTGTTAATGGCGGCCCGTCTGCCTCCAGTATAGAAGAATGGGATGCAAAAGGGCAAAGTAAAAGATGAGGAAGGAGATTATTCGTTCGTGAGGAATCGGGAGTATTCTCCAGTGAAAATTACTTACTTTCTTCTTAGGTACTTTACTTTTTCTTTTGAGCTCGCTAGCTCCTTCGCTCCCAGGTATTTCCTCATGTCTTTTCTACTTTCTCTACATATGTAGGTTCGTCCTGTCTGGGCCTGGATGAAAGGAGATTATTATGCCATATACATATTATACTCTCTAGCCACTCATGTTTGGCGAGTCTATTTTTTTCTTCATTTTTGTATGATCCATCCTTAAATCAGACTATAATCAACTAGAGCTACGTCTATTCATCAGATATGTAGAAACATTTCTATGCATATCATAAGTAGACGTGGCTCTAGTATATTGTAGTCTGATTTCGCGCTACAAGGATGGATCATACAAAAATGAAGAACAAAATAGACTCGCCAAACATTTGTGGCTAGAGAGTATATGTATATGGGTATTGCGGACAACGGAGTTCCTCCGAACTCCTGGACAAACATTCCTTCCGCATCCCATCCTCGTGTGGAGAGGGAAATTAGAGTGAGAGAGAGAGAGAGAGCAGAAATGTGAGGATGAAATAAAAGGGTCACAATCCTCGCAATGCAGGCCAACGAAACTTGAGATAATGACGCAAGAAAGGAAAAAGGAATCAACTCTCACAAATAAAGTTTTTTACTCCTCCAGTTTTCTCTCTTGCTAATACCAAGCAAGCTCAATCGCTCAACAGCTCTTTTTTTCCTGCGCCCGATTGTTTTGTTACCAACATTGGACGGAGTACAGACGGACTACTCCATAAAATGTAGTTTATTATTTATTTTTATCTACCGTATAAGCTCATCAGATTTTTATACCAGAAAGCAACTGAACTGAAGCATATTCTTCAGGAACTGGTGGATGAGTAAGGTAGTACTACCCTTTCTAGAACCCAAAGGGTTTCATTAAGTTAGTCCT
>JAQIVE010005620.1:0-12634 GCA_034698285.1 Sminthurinus bimaculatus | reverse complement strand
CCTTTATAGGGAAAGGTCACATGTACTAACTAACTGTACAATTAGTTTTGACCTACGACCTTTTCTTATAAATTGCCTCATTTAATTACATGGATATACATACTGCGGACTCACACACAGACTTAGCAAATTAGAGTATAGTAATGATATTGCATGTACAATGTATTTACATACATGAATATGCGGCACATGGATAATGTTATGCAATTATTTGCAAGGTTTAATATACAGCTGATATAACTGAAACGACCTACCCAAAATTTCCATCACTCAAAAAAAGGTTCATGGTAATCTATAATTCCATTGTATAGTACAGGCTGCACGCCAAATGTTTATTGAAATCAACGTTCAAACTTTGATGTTACACCAAATAATATAAAGCTACAAGTTTATCCTTGTATCTACATGTGTGCAGGTTGGAGCTTAGGCCTTAGGGGATACGATGGGTCAAAACACCAGTAGCGATAGCACCGGAGCCAAGGACAAAGGTCAACCTGGTCCTGGTTCTGGTCCTGCGTCCGGAGGTCAAGGTCAAACTGCCCAGACTAGTGAGCAGATTGCCCAAGCTCTTCAGAGCCTGAAGATTGAACCTGCTGTAACAGCGATTTCGGTAGAAAGGTCACCAAATGCAGGTCGAGATATTGGAAACTACCCCACGTGGAGATATATTTACCTACCCCCGTCCCGCCATTACAAGGATGTCGAGGGGGCTTCCCTTTCATTTCACAAGTAAGTCGATAGCCCAATTCAATAAAGTAATAAAGATTCAATCAATAGATGGCGTGTGATAATTTTACAAGGATATTTTTGTTAGAATGGTGAATGATGGACGGAGGGATACATCAACTCACTTTAATTCCTTCATCACAAGCTTGACCTGCGGACCGTCGTCCCCGGTCAAAGGTCCTCGGCTGGCCTTCATCTCCAGCCCGATATTACCAGGACAAGGATATCTTGTACAAATAGGCGTGATCAGCGAGTCGCCCAGCAAAGTATTGGGCATTGGCTTTACCTCTCGTGATCCTGCCACCTTGCGGTGGGATGACCTCCCGCATCATGACCTCTATGAACTTTTGGAACGGAGGAGGGAGAGCTGGCTGTGGGACATAAATGTGGGCAACTCTTGTCTGACTGGTGATGAGTTTTGTGTTTTGGTACAGCCATCAGGTGGGTAAACTATTTAAGAAGATAGCCCAGAATTTTTTTTTGAAAAAGGGTGAAAATTATCTAAAAGGTATATTAAAATTCTTAAATTTCTACAGGACAAGTGTCAGTCTCAAAAAACGGACAGCTGAAGAGCATTATTATGAACGTGGACATGAAGGTCAAATTGTGGCCATTTTTCATCCTTTTCCCCGGAATATTTGAGCTTCAACTCCTAGGGAAGGTTTTCGATTCGAGTGAGTTGAAAATACTTAAAATTCGCATATTTAAAGTTTAAAGTACGTTTCAAATACAGTTCAAAGTACAACCAGTAAGTAAATAGTCTGATAAAATTTGGTAATTTTGCTATTTACAGATGATAAGGAAGTACCGAAAATCGCAGAGATTTGCAGCTTACCCTCAAATACAATAACAGTCCCAAAAACTCCTTTAGAATCCCCTTTATCAGCTGCTGACGTAAAAATCGTAAACAATTCACAAATTGTACCCCAACTGCCAGCTAAAGATGGGGCAACTAAAAAGGTGGATGTCGTTTCAAAAGATAAACCTTCAAAACCTTTGTTAGAGCCCCCAGTTGAATTATCAGTTAAAAAAGAAAAAAGTTTGCGACCTTTGCTAGAGTCTCCAGTTGACCTACCCGTAAAACAGGAGGAAGTTTTAGCAAAAGCCAAGAAATTTGCCTTGAGTGGTGTTGTGCAGTTTAGGCACCTGAAAGCTAGTCGCTTCTACTCTAATGTGGACTTGCACAGTCTCGGTTTTGAAAAGTAAGACAAAAAAACAATAGAATTGCCCCTATTTTTTTAGTTTTTAAAATCGTCCATTGCTGTGAAATTTTAATTTGTCTGCATTTTTTTTCTCAAGCTTCAAAGGCAACAGTGGTAGAGGCAAACCAAGATTGCCCAACACTTTTAAGGCCACATTTCAACCAAACGACTATATAAATGGCTATGCCTTCCTCAATTCTTCAACCGTTCCCAAGGGGAGCCGAAGTATGGTGGTCAAAATGGGGTACAAATTTGACAACGGACCGGGGGCCCTTGGAATCGGGTTCACCTCCGTAGACCCCAAACATATTGATTGGGCCACATTACCCAATCACAGTTTGCGGGACTTCAAAAACATTCCCGGGCTCTGGGCCTGGGATACGACGATGGGGAAAAGGTGCGATGGAGGCGACGAGTTTTACATTCGAGTTGAATCTTCAGGTAAAATTCCTCATCTTAAATTTGACCTTTGCTTTACACTTGACCTCGTGCTTGACCTAAAAAATAATTTTAAGGTGGTTTATGAATTTTCAGGTGATGTGTTTGCCTCGAAGAATGGAGGAGTGGAGAAATCCTTGATGTGGATTGACAACTCGGAGACTTTTTGGCCATTCTTCGTCCTACTTGGAACATGCATCGAAATTATGGTTCTTGGGACGGTGACGCCACCGAAAAAGAAAGAGGTCAAAGAGAAAAAAGTAGAAAAATGTCAAAAAGAAGATCAAAAGGTGGAGACTATTTCTTCCTTCGCTTTAGCTGACCGGGTCAAGAAAGAAGGTCAAGTCCAAGGTCAAAGGTTGGAGCCAACTCCAACTCCGGCTGCAGTAGAAGTTGACATTTTAAAACCTCCAGATCCTCTGATTCCTGCTCCGGTAAACCCAGATCCACCCATAGACGACGTAATCTTGAAGCTTCCAGAAGTACCCTGGAATACCCGAATTCTGTTAGATGATCCAATCCCGTCATCTAGCGGGGTAAAGAATCGGCGGCCTTCGGTTTCAGAAGGTAAACGTGACGAATCATCGCCCCGTTCGACTCCCGTTCTTTTTGACCTCGGAAGCCTTCCCAGCGTCTCCAAAGAAATGACGATGGACGATTGCCTCAAAACTCGTCAAAGAGTTCAGGATGTTAGGCGGCCCAAAACGGCGATAATGACAACTTTGAAGAAAGAACCTTCAGGGGAAGCTTCAAATAGATGTGATAATGATAGGGGTCATCGAGTAGATAAGCCACCATTTAAAAAAGAAAGGCAACCCGTGAAACATCCAGGGTATCAGCATAATGTTCAGAAAAATTCGCCACGTCAGCAGCCACAGACGCCGCCGTCTAAAACGGAGAAAGGAAACCCACCAGCAGCTAAAGATGTAAAAGGGGACAAGGAAAAGGTGTTGAAGAAGAAGAGCGAGCCGCAGAAATCCGATGATTCCAAGTCACTCTGCCTAATTTGCTGTGAGGAACCGACAAATTGCGTTTTTCTTCGCTGTGGCCACCTTTGCATGTGCCTGGGATGTGCAACCAAATGCTATGAGAAGAAAAACCCCCAGGAGACGGGGGCGGACGGCAACAATGCCATAAAAGGGCTGCAGGAATTAGAGTGCCCAATCTGCCGGGGTCAAGGCCCCTTTATGCGGATTTACGCAACTTGACTTGATGGTTGGTTGATCACCACACATAAGATGGCCAAAATTCAAGCCAGCATTTTTATTTTGATCATATTACTCCAGAAAAACCCTATGACATTATTTCGCGAAATTTTTAGACAATTTTGGTGTAAATCTTGATGAAAAATCGATGATATTTTATATAAATTGACATCAAAGTGTTGAAGTCGTCAAATATCCTCAAAATTTCATGAAACTTGACAAGAATGCAATAATTTTTTAAATTTTCCTGATATCAATAATAATTAACACTGATTCGGGGCTAACTTTTGTGACTGTATGATTTTTCTCGGTATATCATGAATTATGAATCATATCAACTTTCAAACCTTAGAAATTCGTTCTGTGTGTAAATTTAAAATACTCGGAAGAATTATTTGAAATAATAAATTCTCAAGGTTGTTGAAGTAACTACCAGAAAATTGGGAAAATGTCCAAATTTTTCAAAAATCTAAGGGTATTTTGTCTTTAAATGTAGACGCAACCTTTTGAGTTTTGAGTCAATTTTAGTTCAGGCACTACTGAAGAATACTAAATTGATCTAGTTAAAAATTGCCAGTGCATCCAGATCGTAATTAAGGAGTTGACGAAATCTTTGATGCAGCAGGGCAAAATGTGGTCTACAGTTTTTGTTGTGGTGCCAGCAGTCCTCCATCAAGTTGTATCTGTAACATTCAAATTCAATCATAGCAATGACTAAAAATTTTTAAAACCAGCATTTTTAAAATTATTAGTCGAGGGAAAACTGAAGCCATGACACTTCAAATTTACACGTAGTCGTTGCAGTATTCCGGCTGTGGGAGTCGCATGCCCCGAATCAACTCCTGGAGAAAGTTTTCATCCTCGTCATCATAGTCACCGTAAGGGTAAGCGCCGAGGGTAAAAATTTCCCAGCAGACCACACCAAAAGCCCACACATCTGACTGGATGGAAAAGTGTCGATCTCTGTAGGCCTCAACCGAAAGCCACTTCCAAGGAAGTTTTAGTTTCTGCATTTAGTTACATAGATTTAAATGCTTCATTTGGTAATATTAATTTAGCCGCTTATCAAAGTTTTGTAAATGCTTTTAGCCATAGAGGAAAACTTTTTGACTGGTGAATAACAAAATCATACCTTGGGGTCCTTCATATACACGGACTGGCCCATCATGAGCTGCCGAGCTAGACCAAAATCGGCCACTTTAACTTGCAGTTTCTCAGTTAGCAAAATATTCCTTGCAGCTAAGTCACCGTGAATCACGTTTTTCCTCGTTAAATAGGCCATTCCTTGCGCAATTCCCATGCAAAATTTGATCAAGTTAAGGGTGGTCAGCTCAGGCTCGGGAAGAAGAACACGCCAGCTTCCATCGTATGGCGTTCGTCCCGTTTCGGCTTTTGCCCTACTCAAAAAAGGGCAAAAGTCAGTGCAAAAATTATTTACTCTTGGTTAAACGGTTCTACTTAATTACAACAGTTTACCAAATTTTTGCTGACGTTTCGCAGAAAAGATTTTGAAATGCGCCCCTCCTTGATCGAACTCCCTTCAAAAATTTGAGTAAATCACCACGTTCACAGTATTCAAGGGCAACCAACACTTGCTCTGGAATTGAAAACAATTTGTTTTACTTATTTAGCCTTTATAATAAATATTTTTTGGACAATATGTAATAAGTACGTATGAAACGTTTGGAGTGACTTTTTTCAATGTTAGCGGTGGAGGCGCCGATGAGCCGAATAACATTTTCGTGGTGATTCAAGTAAGCCAGCATTTTGATCTCAAGAAGAAGGTCGTAAAAATCTTCAAATACGGCGTTTGGCTTAACTGTCTTGACGGCAATGACTAAATTTCGTTCGATGAAAACTGTTGATTCAGATGATTTGGATCCCGAAACAGTCCATTGAACTTGATTTTTGAGCTTTAAAATTCCTTTCCGCACTTCTCCAAAAGCCCCAGCGCCCAAAATTACTGGACCTAAATACATATTTGCCAAAGTACAGATACTTTTTAATTTTTACACGCTGAAAATTTCAAGGGAAAATGCTGATGTATTTTTTGTACAAATCAATTATTGCCTTACCGATTTCTACGCTTTCCCAGGGAATTTCGACAGATGGGTCATAAGGCCGTGATTGAATGTGAGTATTGATCTCGGAGGAATTCAAGAAGAGTGGGTCTCCATTTCGGAACTTGCCCAGCTTTTCCTTTTCAATGAGAATCTCACTTTCCTTTATCACACGCTGGAGAGCAATTCCAAGGGAGGTTAGAAGAGCGATGAGGAAAAGGGGTACCAGAACAAAGTATACGGTGTTCAAAGAATCTTCACCTTCGAATTGCCAATTACCTAGCGGTATGCAAGTACAATATGCAGGAAAAATTACATTGTAAATTGATAAAACAAGGAAAAGCATGCCTGGCTTATGTTTTATTTGGAGATTTTGTTACAATCTCCATAATCTAAAATTAAATTCTTCCCAAGTTCATCGTATCTCGTCAAGATTGTGAACTTACTAACTCTCACTGCATGTGACGCATTGATCCACTCGTAAGTATTCTGAATTGGGCTGAAGCAAACCACGTGGGAAATATCTCTTCGGTTCAGTTTGATCATCAACGTTTGACTGTATACTTTGGTCCTCCTATCAAATTTGATGTAGTTCTTGACTGTAAAAAGATAATTTTGATGGTGTTGAAATTTCCTGGATATTTTAAGCTGATAACATGCAAGCATATTGAACTCTGATTTTTTAACTATAATTCACATAAAACTACAACTTTATTCAATGGAGTTTTTAAAATTCTGAAATTTTGTTGGATTTAAAACATATGTTGTGTGATCAACAATGAACACGACAAGAAAGAAAAATTATATCTCAATAATCTTTACGAATATCAACATAGGGCCAAAAGTCGGTGGTAGACAAAAGTCCAAAGTTTTTTCGGGATGCCTACAGTAGAGGCTCGATTATCCGGCTTTCGATTATCCAAAGCTAGATTATCCGGCGCAGGCTGGATGATCGAGCGTGAAATAGCACAGGAGAAGCTCAGAGAGTTTTTAGAGCTCCTTTATTCATTCTCTGTACGTAAATGCAATAGAATATTACATTTACCCATACACAGCTTCGTTTAAATATTTGCTAGATACTATCAGCACTCACAAAAATATCAAGGCCAGAAAATCGAGCGGGCGCTCGATTTTTCGGATTTGGGCACCATGAGATAAGCCGGATAATCGAGCTTGTACTGTACCAGACTTCAGGCGTTACTACTCTATCGGTCAAATATTAAATGGCTTGGGAAAGCAGAGTAAATTTAAAATTTGGCGCCGAACTATATTTCAAAAAAAACTTCAGTATTTATTAGCAGATAATTTTGTTTTTTTTTTAAATTCAGCACCTTCTTTGAATTGTGATTTTTTGAACTTTGCGAAATCTTAAGGAAAAACTTGACGTTTTCCAAAAAACTCACTTCAAAGATGGCGCTGAATTTCATAAAACAGTCATTTGCTACTAAACATTGAAGTTTTTTTTGAAAAATAGTTCGGGACCAAATTTTAAATTCTTTTCCAATCCTCTCAATATTTGGCCTTGTTTGAACCCAAGACCAGCGCCACCTGGAGCGTGGTATATGTATGCCGAAATAAACTGGACTTTTGTCTATCAGTGACCTTTGACCCAATGTTGATATGCACGATTTGTATGTATGATATGTGTAGGGTGTAGGGGTTGCTGAGATTTTTCTTTGTTGTCATGTTCATTGTTGAACACCCAGTATGCATAAAAGCATACCTGGAAGAAATTCAAAGCCATTTTTCCAGTCACTTATATTTCCTGGTTGCCATACCTCCCACATGGTTTGATTGAACGGTTCATTCGTCTGGTTTTGTGCGGTCTTGAGGTCTTTGAAAACTGCAAGAAATTTTAATGCTTTATTTATTTAATTTGAAGCATCATAAATACTGTTGTTGGTTTATCTTAAATTGAGACCATGAAATGAAAAACCTGGAGTTGAATCAAGGAAATCAGTGAAACCTATCGATGCAGGCATAAATTCAAATTTCTTAAACTTCAGAGCAAACTGGAAGTTAGCCGAAGTAAAAAAACTATTGCTGTAACACGTAACCTCAACCTCAGAGGGAAACGGGTGGGACTCTTCAAAAGGATCCATCCAAATTCCGTGGGAGAAGCCGAGATTCCAGATTTCCGGCCAAGAAAGAACTGTCATGTAAGGTGTAAATATTATCATAAAAATATCTCTCTTTTTGATTACTTTTGTTTAGAAAATTCGAAAAAGTTGTATTCCGAAACCCACTTTTGTCGGCCCCATAATTAGTCCCATACTGAGAGCCATAGTCATCAAATGGAAAAATTATTAGACTTTCGGCTTCACTTTCCCCACGACTCGTTATCGTACTCGTCGAATTTAAAACACCAAAGCCAACTTGATCTTCCTTGGCCGTTGTCATTGTCGAGGGACATAAAGTGATAGCGGTTTCGGTCAGCCAATTATCAATTTGCCAACACTTTTGACATGGTTCATTCAATCCCTCGGCAGTTCTTCCCCAGCAGTCCTGAAACAAACATGCCAAGAAGTGAAACCGCTCAATGTAAAATTGGGGGAAATAGTTTAATTTTACCTGTTTTGGACCGGCAAATGGGCGATTTATGATGGCCGAGCATCGACTCACCGGCTCACAAAGTGGTGCAATGAGAATATTTCCAACCTGCTGGCGGTTGCGACCAAATTGCCTTTCAGTCAGCCACTTGCAAATCGACGGATTTCTGAAGTTTCCCCGGGTTTTAAAGAAAATGCTGGTACAAACTGTCAAGTTGCCCGCAAAACCCGGGGGTTCCTCTTTTTGGATTGATGAAATACCGGACAAAGATCCGATCGAGTCAATCAAGCTTAAACTTGCTATTTTTTAGTTAAAATACAGTAATGTTTATTATTTTACACGCCAAGAACAACGAAATAGCGATGCAAGTAATAAAATGACCAATAAAGTTCGTACCGGGTAACCTCGGTGAATTTGTCACCAGGGTGTAAGTCCCATGTTTTCTGGAATAGTGGAGAGTAGTACCCAGCTCTGGATGCTGACTGCTCTCACATCGCCACGCCTGATGATATTCTAATCGGTTGACGAACGAGGTGAAAAATTGGTAGGTAGTTGCATTACGAAAATCCGAGTACTCCACCCGAAATATTACGTCGCTTAATGGCAGGGCCTGAAATTTAATATGCATGTAAAATGGGCGAGTTTATCAAAAATTACGTTAATCAGAAAATAGTCTCGCATAAAATGTTTGCATTGTGGTTTTTTTACATATGACGAAATTTTTTCCTGGATCTCGCTGCTGTACTGGATTGAGACGGGGAAGGAAGAAATGCACGTGATGAGAGTATCGCCATGAAGTTTTCGCGCGTCCAGAGTAAAATTTTCGTCAAAAGGAAAGTTTTCCGAAGGCTCATCAGCAACCCCGACATGGATCGTCGGCCAACTTGTGTTGGCAATCTCAAACTCGTTTGTATCTGCTGCCCCATGTGGATACTTATGGGTAACTATGAACGCCTGCAGTTTTTTAGTTTGGCTCGAAATACACAAAACAAGGATAACTACAAGACGTTGAGCCAGTAATAAAGAGGGTTGTTTTGTGTTTTGATTTGGACCAGGACTTTTTGAGGCCATTTCTCCTTTCATTCCTTTCACAGTTTGCAGATTTGCATTCAAATAAAAAGAAAAATTGTGCAGTGTAAAATCTGTTGCTTTGACGAACCTTTTGTCCAAAATCTTTTATCTCGTTACTACAGACGCAAGCTGAAACAAATCTGCCCGTTAAATTAATCTAGTGGTTTTTATATTGACGTTCGGTCCAGTCCATGAACAATACACAAGGATGATATAATTGGCCCAATTAACTTTTTTCAGCACCGGCCTTAAGTACATGTGGCAAATTCTGATGAGTGCAAGATTACAAATTGAGACCTCAGATGAGAGATGAGTGGGAATCGTTCAAGGGGCAGATTATGTGTCAATATGATGGATAATATGCAACCGTACTAAATCTATGTATTGTGCAATATTAACGAATTACATCCTGTTGTTATAAAAAAGTCAAAAGGAATGGTCATTTTTATTGAGAATGATTTAATCAGAATTAAGCATGAGTTTAGATGAAGAAGCCAATTGCCGATGCATGACATTATTAATAGTGGGAAAAATCTCAGATACTTTAACGTTTTTATTCTTTTATGCTTCAACCGCTTTCAGTAAAATTTTATCTAGTCAGAAATTTCCAAGGCATCCAAATCCTCGGTTAGCAGTTGACAAAATCCTTCATGTAGTAGTTCAAAAGAGGGCCTTGAATCTCGGTCTGGATGCCAGCATTCTTCCATAAAGCTAAATCTACGAGATTCCAAACCAAGGAAAACAGTTTTAAGAGGATTTAAGGGGAAATTTTCAAAGTTTCCGTGAAAAGGTTGAGGATTCATTGGCTTTATTTCTTTGACTTTTGCCTAATAAACAACAATGGCTACAACCTTACACTTCATCGTTGGCGTATTCCGGCTGTGGAAGTCGCATGCCGTCAATCAAGTCTTGGAGAAAGTCATCACCTTCATAGTCGTCGTAAGGGTAAGCGCCGAGAGTAAAAATTTCCCAGCAGACCACACCAAAGGACCAGACATCTGACTGAATGGAGAATTGTCGATCTCTGTAGGCCTCAATCGAAAGCCACATCCACGGAAGCTTCAGTTTCTGAATTTACATTCAAATGCTTAATTTTATTATTTCAGGGATTTCTACATTTCCAACATTTTTTACCTGTAGAGTAGTAGCGGGCGAGGTTAAGTGACAAAAACATTGTAAAACCTGAAGATTCTTCATATAGACAGACTGCTCCATCATAAGTTGGCGAGCTAGGCCAAAGTCAGCCACCTTAACTTGTAGTTGATCAGTTAGTAAAATGTTTCTTGCCGCCAAGTCGCCGTGAATCACATTTTTCTCGGTCAAATAGTCCATTCCATGGGCGATGCCCATGCAAAACTTGATCAAGTCAATGGTGGTCAGCTCAGGTTCCGGAAGTAGAGCACGCCAGTCTCCATCGTACGGTCGTCGTCCAGTGTCTTGGCCTATGCTGCTCGTTTAATACACCGTAAAAACATGCTTATTTCAATATCTAGTCAACTGAGTTAATTTTAATAAAAAGGACGGAGGCAAATTTTGCCAGAAAAGTTACAAAAATTAGAGACGACTTACAAAAATTCTGCGATAGATTGATCAAAAAGATTTTGAAATGCGCCTTTTCTTTTAACTTCCTGAAGAAATCCCAGCAGGTCACCTCGAGCGCAGTATTCAAGGGCCACTAACGCCTGTTCTTTAAAACAAAAAGAATTTTTTTTTGGTTTAAGAATGTAGTCCTTTGCCAGAGATCAAAGGAAGCGTTCCAAACCTCTTTTCTTTATAATGATCCAAAGTATTTATGTCCAAATTTTAAAAATGTTTGAAGTTTGAACCAAGCAATTTAGTGGAATATTCCTGGACCTCTGCGGTCGTTTATTTTTTAAGAAAAGCGAAAAGCGTCTGGACTAACTTTTTTCGATGCTAACGGTGGAAGCGCCGATGAGCCGAATGACATTTTCGTGATGGTTTAAGTAGGCCAAAATTTTGATTTCAAGGAGAAGGGCGTAAAAATCCTCAAACAAGGAGTCTGGCTTCACTATCTTGACTGAAATTTCGAAACCTTCTTTAAAGACAACAGTTGATTCCGATTCGGATTCGGTTTCGGACCCCAACACAGGAGCCTTCCATTGAACTTGGTTGTCCCCTGGATTGCTGGTTTTTTCGTGTGTAATTGAAACGGGTTGTTTTAAAATTCCTTTTCGCACTTTCCCAAACGCTCCAGCACCCAAAAGTACAGGACCTGCTCTCGAAAACATTATTCAATTTGAATTTTTATCCCTTTAAAATTTATATTGTGTTTTAAATTTTCGATTTACCGATTTCCACGCTTTCCCAGGGAATTTCAACAGATGGGTCATAGGGCAGTGACTGAATATGAGTGTTGACCTCGGAGGAGTTCAAAAAGAGTGGGTCTCCATTTCGAAACTTCTCCAGCTTGGCCTTTTCAATGCGGACCCTCTCTCTTTCCTTCTTCACACGACGAACGAGGATCCCGATGGCCGTAAAAAGTGTGATGAGTAAAATTGGGCCTAAAACTGAGGATGCAATAGTCAATTTCTTCCGACGCTCCGCCGCAGTGTCTGAAACGATAAAAGAGTGCATTGATTAAATATTTCGAATTTTGGAATGAAACCAAGTAATCTAAATAAAAAATTGGTTTGAATTACCCCTGACAAGAAGTGATACACTCTGGTTATGTTCGCCCTGCTCATTTTTGGCATTGCAAGTGTAGTTTCCAGCAGACTTTGGAGATACGGCAGCAATCAAGAGTTTACGTCTAGTCCAAGTCAAGTTCATGGAAACTTGCTGTGACTGCTCGAACGGGCTCTTTATATAAGTAAATGTGCATAAGTATCCTTAGAAAAAAATCTTGTCAATAAATTTCATGAAATTTTAACACGATTTTGGTCAAAAATATTACCAATTTTGATGAATGTTTGATGAGATTTCGATAAAATACTATGAAAATCTCATCAAAAAGTATCATTCTTGTCAAATGTAATAAAAAATACCAATCTTGTCAAATCTCCCCTTAAAAAATATTTGGTCTTTTTTGATCAAAAGTTCATGAGACTTGATGAGATTGACTTGATGTGCATTTGGTTCCAAATTCTCACCATCTTTGATCAAATTTTGATAAGATTTTGGTGTGCACCATGGTGGCTAAACAAATTGCAGTATACAAGGTGCCACAGCCTGAGAATTTTTTGAATTTTTCCTTTACCTTTTCGTTTCTGTTATAATGGACGTGGGCAAGAAAATATCCGTAGAAACGTTTAACGTTTCCACAAATGACGTCACACTTTTACATAATATGTACGCTACGTGAACAAGTATACGTAAGCCATAGCGATTTTCTATGGAAAAGTGTGACGTCATTTGTGGATGA
>JAQIVE010005619.1:0-12635 GCA_034698285.1 Sminthurinus bimaculatus | reverse complement strand
ATATATATAATAAAATAATATATTATAATAATAAATAAAAAAACTTCAAGGCTCTTCATGTTTTTGTTTTTTTTCCAAATTCAATACAACTCAACTTTAATATTATTATTATTACTATTGTTATATAGTGCTGATTAAGAGGTAAAGTACAAAGATTCTTATTCAATATTGGAATTCTATTGTACATAATATTCCGCATACTTACATACACATTATTATTACATATTTATTATTGTAGGTATAGAACTTGGGGTATAATAATAATCATTATTGTAGTTGTTGTATTATAAACTAACTTTGTTTTTGATTTTCTTTTATTTTTGTAGAATAATAGAAGTAGTTGAAGTAATATTAAAGGTAGGTGTTATTCCAGACTGTAATCAGAAAAAATTCATACAAAAATATATTTTAGGATCATTTTATTTAAAAGTTAAAAGAGCATTGCAAATCAGAATATAAAATCATTAGACAATACATATTAAACATGATAGAAATAAACTTCTTAATTTAGGCAAGCATCAAAAAAATTAGTCTTACTCTGGGAGATCATTGTTATCGTCATCGGAATCGGTCTCATTACCACCGAAATCATCTAAATTCGGTCTGTCACCAGCTCCAGCTCCCATAGCCCCTAGACCGCCTAGACCACCCATTCCGCCCATAGCTCCCATTCCTCCAGCACCACCTCCTAAACCGCCCATCTGCCTCATCATCTCTTCAAAATCGTTGTCACCTCCACCTGCTTGGGGAAAAAATAAACATAACATTTTGTTAAAACTTTTATCGTCAACAAAAAATAGTACGCTCAAGAATGTTTCTCGCCCTATTATGTATATCTTTCTGTATGGATGTGCATACAGTATTGTGAAGTATTATTCTGTAGCTTTGCATTTTGCATGCTACATGCCACAGAATATATTATTATGTTCCCTTTTCCTTTCTATTTTATTGTTACACTCGTTCAAGGGATGGCAGAACAAGATAATTATTATTTGTAAACTTTGACTCCAGTAAATATAGTTTAATAGCAGTGGCGAGTTAACTATCATAATTGTTTTCTCATACAATAGAACCACATCTATGATCTACCAAAGGTTTTTTTACAAATTGTGATGTCGAATTCCAATGTCTATTTATATTTACCTCCCATTCCACCTAATCCTGGTCCGCCGCCACCTTCCTCATCAGACTCATCTTCATCCTTTTAAAACAAAATATGGATGTATTCAATTACATATTAGTCCAGTCAGAGTAAAAGTCATAATGTGATCGATCAAAATTCAAGTTTACATTTTAAAAGATAAAAGTAAAACTTTTTCTTATTGTTCCTCACCTTCCATTTGTTAAAATCAACCTTAAGCCAATGTTTTTTACCCGATGACTTTGTTAGTCTTGGCCAATAAGGTCCTTCTTTTTCTTTTTTCAGACAAAATTCAATATTTCTCTCACGCACTACATGCAAGGAGCTATCAGGGAGGATATTGTCATAGAGGTCAATTGACACTTCATATTCTTTTTTGTCTGTACCACCGGCACCATGAAAAAAAATTTTGTCATTCTGTTTTCAAAAAGGAAGAAAGAAAGAAATAGGAAATTCAAAATTAGTTGCTTATATTATACATCATAAGTAAGTAGGCATCGTACAATAACATAATTATTTTTTATGGCCGTAATCCGTGATATCTCCTAGAACTGGAGACTATTAATATTATAATTCTACCGTAGAACAATAATACTAGTACGGAAGTAGCAACACTTGCTTTTATTTTATCATACTTTTATTAGGTATACATTATACATACTACATAGTATATAGAGTATAACGTGTTGTAGTTGCCTTCTTACCTCAACTTTAATTACAGGATTTTGACAGTCTTCAAGGGCTATTGTGAGGAAAACACAATTTGGGCGTTGAGCCCACAAAACACTTGGAGTGTTAAACCTATACAATTTTATAAGAAAATGAATGATAGCATTATAGTAAACTTCAAGGTATAAAAAATAATCATGTCAATAATATAGAATATCGATTCATGTACAAAACTATCATTTTGAGGCAAAAGGCAAAGCATAAAATCATAAATACAGCATTATAATACATATTTTTTCAACCAAAGATACTTTTAACACAAATACAAGATACTCTATCAATTTCTATCAAAAATTAAACTTTATTGTTTTAATTTTGATTTCTGATATATACACCTACTAAATTACTAAATACATTCTATATTAATTTGTACTTAAAATCAAAGTTAAAACCGGCATCATTTTCTCGCTCATTTGAGCGTTGAAACAAAATAACATGCTCAGATATACATAAGTAAGTAAGTAAACTACTCCAAGTTTTAATTTTACATTCTACTACATTTTAATCCAAATCCCATACTATACGCCAATACTATAAAAAATGGTCATTTGACCTTAAAAATGAGCTGGAATTTTGTACAGATTAATCAAGTAATCCAAGCAAAAAAATGTAGAGAAAACTTACGATTTATCCGACGACATATTTGGAGTTAATAATGGAATCGAAGGAAGAGAAAGAACACAGGTGAGCACAACGAACAATAAAAAGGACAATCAGCTCAACACAAAACAACAATTAACACACACAAACTAGACTGTGAAAACTTGTTTTATATCCTAGTAGATACTCCTATTCGTCTAAAAATTTGGAAAAATTCACAAAACAAACTTTTTTTTCGGAAAATTTTAATTCAAGTCAAAAAACGCTTTCCGAATATATTCGAATTTAACAACGCACGCTGATATTATCCAGCAATTTCTGTGATGATTCAAATTTCGAGACCACTTGATCAACCGTTGTTCCATCTAACGACTGCCCCAAAAATCAAAGATACCATTAACTTTTATATTTTATACACATTAAAAATATGTTTTAATGTTTACTTAAACTGCTTTAAAGTTTGTAAGTAGGTACATTTTATGCTAACCACAAAGGCATACTTAAATGAATGGGTAAAGTCTCTCTTTTCCAACTTTTTCCATTTTTTGACGAAATAACTGAAGGGGTTTCACATCAAATGACCATGTATGCCATAATATGGCATACAGAAAGAAGTGAGTTTCAATAGATAATTGATATCATACTCTTTTAAGTAAATGTCATTATAATCCTCATTAGAAAAGGGATAAATTAGCAAACCATCATCATTTAAGTACATATTAAGTACATATACATACATAACGCAAGCAACTTGAATGTATTTTGTATTTCATACTTGTGAACGGCGAATGACACACAAGATGCAAGCAGACATAATATCATGATGATGTGCAGTTATTGCATAAAGTTTGACTTGAAATACGTTAAACTTTAACTATTGATAAGATTGCCTAACAAGCGAATTCCTTTTTAATGCAAGTTTGGGATTTGATACGATTTTAAAGGTTGGCTTTGCTCGTTTCTCTATTTACCCCATTCACCGACTTTTGCTGAATTTTGCATTAGGTAATACATACTGCTTTCATTTTCGGTATTATTTATAAAAGAAACTTTTTACTTTCATTTTATTCAATGGAGAAAGTACGAGTATGAAGATATTTACTTGCTTCATCTCTTCGCCATTATTTTTCATAAAAATGTCAACCCTAATTTTGTTATTCTATGATAATTTTGTAAAAATAGTATTTTTGTTGCAATATTATGAAACTTGAATAGATTGTGCTCATTTTATATGAATAATCTGTAAACCTGCATACAAATACATACAAATGAAAGATGCTCGTTGCTCGTCAGCCCGATTTCCGGTGGTGGCGACGTTCGAGTATATTTCAGCTTGCACAGTTAAAAAGCGTATTTAAAACAGCAGTATACTCATCATGATGATTTCATAAGATGTAAGATGTATAAATGACATTAAATGGAAACTGCTGGAGTGTGTGTCTCATGTGAATCCCTCCTGTTGACATAAAGTATAAAATGTCCTTTTTGGGAAAGTTGACCTGTCATGAAAGGACTGTATGTCTTACATTTGAAAAAATAACACCATGTTTTTACTATCTGCCAATGACTAGAGTCTCTCAATATCATCGCCTGCCTGAAAAATACATACGTACAGGTACATGTAGAGTATATACTTATAGACCCCCAATGAAAATTTGATTTTACACATGAATAATCTATTCGACAAATGCCAAGTGACTTGAGTGAGTATTAAATACATATACACATTACACATACACACACACACTTGTATTCATGTTGGGTTACATGTCTACTTGGGCATATTTCATATTATTTGGCCCACAAACTCTGTCTCCAACAAAACATAAAAACGTGAAAAATGAGTCTTTACTCTGTAAATGGGAAACTAGTACATAAAATAGTGTGTTATTTTATCAAAAAAGCGTCCATAGGCTAGCACATATGTACATAGTACATACACTGTGTACTAGACTCTCCACAGTACACACATTGTACAGATAAAGAAAGAAAAAGCCACCTCTCACCTCGCCCATTTGTAACTTTTCTTTCAGCTTCAAAATTTTAACTGTCAATAATAAATAATACATCACATAATACATAATACATGTACACAGGAACACACAAGTAGATACAAGTATGATGCATTGAAATGGGAAATGAGTCAGTAGTCAGTAACGGACTGTTGTGGTGCTTTTTGAGATTTTGTCAGAATGACAGCGAGAGGCTGATTCTTCGCGTCATGCATTACAAATTACAACTTCTATGATAATATGATGAGTTAACTGTACCATATTACACGTCTGTAAAAACTATGTATATCATATTATCGGTCCTCCAATATTTGCACGGTTTGATAATAAATGATAACTTGTAAGTACAAATAACAAAGCCACATCATCAGTCTATCCGTCAAATCATAATACAAGAGTAATATTATAATCATCATCATCATCGTCACAAAATGTCGTAAAAATTGTCGTTGAATACATCCACAATATATATAAGATATGTTGGACATGCATTTAATGTAGAATAATAATATACAGAATTTACAGCCATGCCAAGGCGAAAGCTATAAGTATAAAGTATGTATAATAACTACATAAATACTTACACGAAGGCTGACTGACTTGTGATCCTAAAATCTAGTATTTATGTATAAAAATGTATCCGTATGTACTTTGTACATATGTAAAATAATATAGAATAAACACCCAAGTTCTCACTGCATGTTTTCCTCCAGGTAAATATTATATTATTGTACATTGTACATATATACATAAATGCATACACACGTATCTTTATTTTATCAGTAGATACATATAAATACTACACACAAGTGTACTACGCTGCTTTCCAAGAGCTTTAGATACTACAAAATTCGTAATAACAATAAGTCCCAGTCGAAAGTGAGCTCGGATACATAATACATAAGTAATATGTAGAATGCATGCAATATCGGCAAATGTTCAGGTTGCATGATATCAAATGCTAATAATTCTCAAGTTCCCATCATACATAATATAATATTATGCATGTAGGTACATATATTATTCCATATTCCATATACCACCATGACTCTCGTCTATTTCTATTTATATAGATTGCTCTCCCTTTCCGTTTCCCATACACATAATATAAGTACTTAATGCATAAACACCTTGGGAAAACAAGTGTGTGTGCGGTCGGTGAGTGTTTATTTCCATGCCTTGTGTCCAGTGATTCATATCTATACATATTATATCGCTCGCCCTCAACTCATTTTATAAAACTTATAATAAAAAAGAGAATGCATACATATACATTACAAGGCACACGAAATCTCCTCGCCTAACTAATCACAACACTTGAGGGAAATCCATTTATTTGATTATCGATCTTGTAAAAAAGCAAAAAGTAAAAGCGACATATGTACATTGTACATACATAATATACATACATAAAGGGTGAGAAAGGTCTGCTCTCTCTACATCATCATAATCATAATCATCATCATCCCGTTTTAACTTTAAACACAAAGTCAGAGAGAAAGAAAGAGAGGGGAATTTTAGTAGTATTTTACCGTCCAGTGTTCCATTTTTATACTCTCTCTCTCTCTCTCTCTTTGCTCTTCTTGGCCAAACATTTTAAGACACTGACACAGAGCTTCTAAGTTAGAAGTTCTAACTTGTATTTTTCCAAAAAAAACTACTTTCTTCATAACACTACTTTCACTATTCTACTACAACATACACACACAGTACACACTAAATAATTATACTGTTACCCTTTTTGTAAAAACTGCCAATTAAAGTAACAAGGTTTTTATTACACAAAAAAGATGAAGTCAACTTCAGTGCATAATATAATACAAAGTCGTAGTAACATTATCAATAATCGTGGGTTTTCACAAGATATTGTCTTTACTGCATGTGCCTGCCTCTCGGCAATATTAGTCACCCTTGTGCTTTGTTGCCCAGCAACAGTGTCAAGTCTCCCCACGGACACAAAGAGCTCAGACTGGTTCTCCTCCTCAAACCGGGAGCAGAGTGATAATTTACTAATTGTTGCCAAAAGCTCGCCCATCCGACAATTCACTAAAGATGGAGAGAAGGACGACGGCAAAGAGTATAATATAAAAAAGAGATTTAAATTGCTATTTAAAATAGATATTTTACAATACTACTACTTGTTTAAGCAATAATGCAAAGTAGGGAAATATAAAAAAATGTATAATTTTGATCAATTTTACAGCGGTCTTTCCACGATGGACTACGTATATATTGGTTAGTACAATATTAAAAGTACTGAAATTAGTAAAATATAATATTTTAATTTTTAATATATCAGCATTGTTCTTTGGGCTATCATAAAATTATATATTATAATACAAATAGGTCTGGGATGTTTAGCTGCCCTAGTGATCCTCGCCTGCTTGATCTCCTACTTATTCTGTGAATGTGTCAAAACAATAATCTGCCTTCCTTGTAAATGTCTATGTTGTTGTTGTGACTAAAAAATATTTAAGCAGGGAATAATATCAAAATTTAATGACAACTATCTTCTTCTACACACACATACAAAAACATTCCTCAAGTACAAGTGACCAAAAATCCCCAACATGTTCCGCTATTCGCAACAACAACACTATGCAATTAACTTACTACTTACTAACTATACTAGTAAATAAGTATAATGATAATAATAATATATGTAAATTATTATATTATATAGCATAAATTAATATTTTTACAGCGACCATTGTTACAAAATACATAGATCATTTATACAACGTTAGATGTATAAATTACCTCAATTTATTATTCACGTTAACAGTAAACATTTTTATGCATATGTATTAATATTCACGAAAAAATAAAGTTATCATATACTATATGAACTTTGTTAAATCTTCATCATGAGGTTCTTATCTCTTTGTTCTCACGTTTTATCTCGTGAGTCACAATAATATTACGTGGGTGTAAGTCTGTATATAATTACAGAGGTATATTGTAATATTATTACATTTTTACACATTTAAAATATTATCAGACACTTTATGAGGTATTTATAAATTCTAATACATTTATCATGACGTGAGTTTCTGTGTGGACGGATAATAATGAATGTACTTAGACATATTTTATCATAATATTTTACACGAAAAATACATTAATAAATAATAAGTATATTATAATATGCTTTGTGCTGCGAGAAAAAAACCGTTAAAGCTAACTATAATCTATAGTTAATTAGTTAAATGAGTCAATGAGAATTACTATTAAAATATTGACTAATGGTTTGTGAGTCGGTGGTCATGCGAATATTGTTGGTCCCGATTTGTAGTTTAAACACATTTTGTGGTTCATTTGAAAAAAGCAAGGCAATAACTTTGCACCCCTGTCCAGCCTCCAGCGACGAGGTTACTGTTGACAATAGTAAAGAAAACGGAGCTGGTGATGATGCTGAGGACGGTGTCAGTGAACAACTTAAATCACACTTTTGAAGAAACTGAAGAGCTTCCACTCGATTCGTCGGATTATCCGGGAGCAGTATCAACGTTGGTTTGGACACAATCCTATAATGATGATTAGTGTCCCTAGTATCACTGTTATTGTTGAAGGAGTCCTTGGTAATGGGAACAAAACTGAGGGAGCCCACATGAAATCCATTACACTGGCTCATCATCATCCTCTCTTGTTCATTACCATTGTTCATTTGTTCACTGTTCTCATTGTTATCACTGACACTGTTGGGGACTGTTGTGTCGTTTGCGTTTACGTTTACACTTGTAATAATATTATTTGCACTATTTTTTGTAGGTGGGGGTAAAAACCGGTTTAAATCATAGGGTTCCTTCAGCTTACTCCAGTTTGTTTGAGAAGGATCTGCCGGGGGAGTAAAATCATAAATTTGGCCCCAATGTGTAGCTTTAAAGTTGTCCAGTTTGGCCATTGCAAAATGCTCCTCAATGTTGTCATAGGAGAGGAAGTAGGGAGCCACTTGGACATTTTGACACGACTCAATTATTGGATCCGACTCGCAAGCCGAGAATAAGTGAATGTCCGTACAGTCACGAAGTCGAAGTTGAGTTGTGGCTGATAGAAGAGTCGTGTTGACCGTGTCTCGAAGAAATAAACTAGACAAATCAAGAAAAAATTACATCATTAGATTTTTCTATAAATAATATACTTACTTGTTTGATCGATTAATAATTTAATTTTATAAAGAAACAATAATAATTTATGATTGTCAATCAAAAAGTAAGAAAAAAGTAAAATATTATTTATTACCTTCCTCCTACAGCCGAAACAAAAATAACACAATCAGTACAATCATCAATTGTTGCAGAAGTTGTCCAGTCGAAAATGTAGATTCGACAGCTTTTACAATTTCGAATAATTAACTGTTGGCCCTTGGTTTGTCGAATTACTTGACGATTCTCCTCATTTTCAACGATACAAGCTACAGGCTTCTCTCGAATATCCCTGCATTTTCATAATACAACAACAATTAATATTTCACAATAAAAAATCATTCAACATGCATCAAAATTCATAGATATTATTGCTTAAAATATTTTAATTACACTCTCATATTTTGTTCATTAAGTAACAACTGTTTTCATCCAAAGCCAAAGCATAAAAATGTTACAAACTAACTTTGCAAAATCAACACAAAACACTTATCAAAAAAATTTATAGCAGTATAATATATAATACGCAGTAATTTGATATTTAAGTAAATAGCTTTACTACCATGAATATGTCTTGGGTTGCTCGTCCCCGGGTGAGGTCAAGTCGGTAAAGTTTAAATTGTCTTGGGAAATCCCTTTGAAGCAACACCGAAGTCGACTCAGTCGGCCACCCATCACTTAATTTTCAAATTGTAAACTATCCACAATTATTGGCTATTTTTTACTTAATAAATTAATCGATCTCGATTCTCGATTCCTTTCACACTGAATGAAACTAAAAGGGAACCAGCTAAACTAAAAAAAGGTCTCTGGTCTCTATAATAATCAACCGTAAATCGTAGAAAGAAGGACTAAGGACTTGAAACTCGAAACTGGAAACCCAATAAAATAAATTGGAAAATAGTAGTAATGGGATCTAAACGTACATTTAAAGTATTAAACAAAACTAACACTAAAAAATAAACGGAGATAAAGTGTAAAACAGTAAAATACAAAATAAGTAAATGGCAGGAAGAGGAATCTTTCTGCTCTTCTTTCTCAAGGTCTACACAAACAAATGGAGGAGACAATAGCGGAACGGAAAACGGAGAACTCGGAAATACAGTAAATAACAGCTATTTATATATTTTGTGTGTATAAACTATGTCAGTCTATATAGTGTCCAGTGTCCAGAGTCCAGAGGGAACAGCAGCAAATAATGAATGAAGAGTGACCAAACAAAAGTAACAAGAGTCGGATTCAAACAAGGAAAGTCCCGGGACTGGAAATTAGTATTGCACATAAGAAAGTATTGATTTTATTATCGATTGCTGCTCAATTACTCGCCTTTCACTCGCTCTGCTTTCACTTGTCCGATTTCCCTCGATATTATGGACTATCAAATATCAAAGCCAAACGTTTGTAAAAGGTTTTGTTGCTCCTCGTACATAAGTACTTACTTTTACCTGACCGTTTGCTGTCATCATTTCGTATCCATTGTCCAAGCTCATGCCTCAAACCTCATATGCACCTTACTTCCTTACTTACCTAACTACTAAAACTATGAACTGTACAAACGAATGCCTACAGCCTACACCTTTCAATTAATACTGTCTTTGTCATGCTATCTATTCGCATAAGTACTTACATAACAACATGTAATATTACAAATTATTATATTATGTGGAATCCATAAAGTAGGCAGCACTATATAGAATATAGTGTAGAGACGCTGGCATCCTCCTCCTGATGACCACCTTTTGCTTTTGCATAACTTTAAATGACAAGCGTAAAACATACTCGTACTTCCATATTATCTCTCTTTTACTGCTAGTCGTCGTCTTTGTCCTAGTTCAATGTTGGACGTGGTCAAGGAAACGACAAAAGTACGCCAAGCATCAAGCAAGTCAACTTTCTATTATAGTGGTTGCCCTTAGTTATGAATTATGATGAAGAACAAACTGAAAATACCAGAGATTCTTCCAGGACTTTGGTTTCAAAAACTGGCAGTTCAAAATCGAGCTTGAACACATAATCACCAACTTTCTTTCATTTTCAGGAAATTCTGATCCATAAATATGTAGTTATTTCTACATTTCTGTAGTGCAAAATTCGATGAATCAATTCAGTTCATGCGTAAGCATGTACATAAATAGATATAATAATATTATAATAAAATGCTTCTCCAGTAGTGTTGAAAAGCTTTCCGATTTCTCTGCCAAATTCGTTGTGTTGTGATATCGTCAGAAATGAGTGTACATACATACATACTTATTACGTATTAAGTATAATTAAAATAATTTCTGCCCACAGGATTTTTCTCTTGAAGATAAACCCAAACCTTTTCATTTTCGTATCAATATTAATGATATTATTATGGTTTACTTGTGTATTGGTATTGAGTATTGAATATTGAACACTCGACACACCACATCCTTTTCCATGATATGTACAAAACCACTTTGACAACTAGGTAATACTGTAATATACATTATTAACATATTATTATTCAAGTATCCTATCAAAACCTTTTTATTTATTTCTTTTCTTCTCAAGTTTTAACTGAAAGTGGATCCAATTTAAAGCATAATGATCGTCCTTTTTCTTCAATAATAGCCTATACAACCTATATTATAGGAACAATATTATATCATTATAATTACGGCATTTTAATATTTTAGAGTAACTCTCGAACCTCTATTCTGTATTCTAGTACCGAAAGTTAATCATCACAATATTCTTTGCAAAATGTACAATCAATAATCGTCGGTATTAAAGACCACTGGCGATTGGCGATATAATATTATACCCTATACACTATACACTATATACATAAGTAAAGTATGTGACACATTATGATAATATACTGTTGAATATATTATTTTCCGCTGCCTCATCAAAACCAGAAAAAAATGAGGATAATAACCCCAGACTATATTATTAGAATAGTATTATAATATTATGGAATTCAAGTAAAAATGGATCGTTTTGCTGCTAAATGCCCAATTTATAGGCAACAAGCTCCAACTATTTACTTATGCTTCCATCCAGCACTCTGTATTTTTGCTCCAAAATCCCCGTTTCATGTATACCATAATACATCATAATATACTTACATAAACTCATAAAATGTCTTCAAATTTAGCAACTTGGCATTTAAAAAGTATCTAAAAATGTGCAAACTTGTATCATATTATATTATACATGCATACACATCCACGTTTACACCGTTTTGATGTATTATTAATATTATTGTATCTTTAAAAATTTTCTTGACTTTTGCAGTAATACATAAAATAAATTATTTCCAATAAAATAACAAAAAACGAAGGAGGACTTTTGCGGCGACCAATTTTACTTGTACATTGTACATTTTGCACATAGGTAGTATGTACAATGTACATGAATTCATAACAAGTTGTAACAACAACAACTGTTGTCGAGTACATTCATTGAGAATTGAGAAAAGGTGAGAGTATTATAGCAATTACTTGAATGATTGGAAAGAAAAGTGATAACATGGGTACATCCGCTACATACTTGAATAACCATTTTACTGTAATATTTTACTATGGACAATGGATACTTGTACATTGTACACTGTACACTGTACACACGTACTTACAAGTATTGCAATAATAATATACACAATTTCTCTCTCTTTCTCTCACTCCTTTTCCCTTTATGGACTTTTACCTACTGCTCAAGTGACTGGACTGCTCGTTCGCTCGTTTCTCCATTTCTTGTCACTCTGCTGTTGCGGCCGGGAGAGAGAGAGTGGAGCTAGAGAAATTATTAAACTCTCTTTTCTCATGCCCTCTCCTCTATAGTTGTCACTCCATATTCAACGGCAGAACCCGGCGGACATGGACACGGACACTCTGCCTCTGAAACTCTGGACACGAGTCGCACTTGTCAAACAGAAAACTTTGCAGCTGAAATCACTCCTCCACGAAACAACGAAAACGACACTTTTTATACTCCCAGAAATTCCTGACATTTCCTGAATCCCCGTGAAAAAGTTTTTTT
>JAQIVE010005618.1:0-12637 GCA_034698285.1 Sminthurinus bimaculatus | reverse complement strand
TTTTTGGGGGTGGGGAGAGGTTCGGGACGGGACGGAACTGACAGAAAAAATTTCGGGACGGGACGGGACGGACAAAGGAAGTTCGAGTTCGGGATGGGACGGGACGGGATGAGGAAACCTCGGACTCGGGACGGGACGGAATCGAAAATGCCGTCCCGAACTCATCTCTAATATAAACGTAAGACTAGGTACTCCAAAAAAACATTTGCATTTTTCATACAACATGACCATCATCAGTTATGCAGTTTATCACAAAACATAAGGACGAGAAATATCAAAAATCAAAATCGTTATCATTTCTATCTAGAAAATATATACTTCAAAGTAATTGCATTTTCATCAATCAAACTATAATAGATTAAATTACAATAATATTATATAAAAAAATCAACAATCAGTGTTAATTCTTCACACGCCATTATGAAAAATCTTAACTACGAACGCATTATGAATATCCATATACACAAAGTTAAGTATTACATACATAATGATCATAATTTGGAATCCATCACTGTACATACATAATATTATTGCATTGTTATTGTTTGTTTATTATAGTATTATATATTAGTATTTTTTAGGAACGAGGATGAACGCACAGCATAGTGGACAATATCAGAAAGAAAAAATATTAATTTTATATAATTTCAACATTTACAAATGAAATCCAATTCTCTTAAATACATATAAGTACAAGATAAAATTCAGTACAATAACAATTTTATTTCGTATTGTTGTAATTATCTACAACCTATAATATAATCTACAGATAAAATTGTTCTATAAAATAGAGAGAAATACAGTTGTAAGAAAATATTATTCAAAGAAGAATAATGTAAAAGGATCTTCTCCAGTTGTATTATTTATGTGAAACACACACTCAAAAATCTACTTCAATAATTCAAACGCAAGTATTAAATAAAACTAAGGCGAAAACTTTAAACATTAAAAACAAATCCACGCACAATGGAAATAAAATATATATAAAATGTAAGTCCGAGTTTCCAGTCGCAAATAAAAAGGGTTATTTCTATATATACATACACAGTACACATCCAAAATTCACACACTTTTCCATTCTTTATTCATTCTTTACGTAATCGTGCATTTATGTTTGGACCCATTTTTAAGTTTTTGCTTGGACTTTTCCCCCGAGTTTGGAGTGACACTCAAAGTACGACTTCCTCCATTGGCATTGCCGTGCATGCTAAAGTAGTCAGAGGTACTTTCCCGATCCGGAGAGGAACTTCGGTGTTCGGGGGAGGTGAGAAACCAGGCTTGATCAAAGTTATCAAACATGGTGAGGGTCACATCAACGAGTAGCTCATCATCCCCACTATCACTATCATGATGATGGTGAAGATTATTGCTATCAAGGACACTACTACTACTGCTAGTTTTCAAGGAGCCTTCCTCACTCGTTAGTACACTAATACTAGAATCTCGCTGTGGATCAGACGACGAAGAAGAAGAAGAAGAAACATGCTTGTCGTTGACCAACCTGTTGGATTTTGAGGACTGCTGTTGTTGTTTCTCCATGGAATTTGAATTTGAAGTTGAGTTTGTATTCGTATTTCCACCTGTATTTTCATCCCCAGGGGATCCCTTTTCAAGCGCCGAGCAGCTCGTCGCCCTCCCTCGAGCATCTCGAATCATCGATTTGCTACCTGAACCGTTGTTGTCATGTCTAGTGTCCTCATCTTCATCCTCCTCTATTTCGTCCGAGTCACTTCCGCCGCCACCTGCTCCATTGCTCTGCTTCTCAATGACGGCCGACACGGTCATTGACTTGACTTGATGATTGATACTCAGGTTTTTGTTGGAGGAGCCGGAGGATTTGCGGAGACTTGAGGAGGGCGAGGAAGTTGACATGGAGGTGGAGTTGGAGGAGTGGGAAAGTTGAGACCGAGAGTGAGTTTGTGAGGGTTTCCGGGGAAGTCGACGACCCGCTGGTCCTCTCACTCGACTCTTAGCTAAGGCACAGTCTAGTCGATTCGAGGAGCGAGGGAGAGTTCCAGGATTTAGATTTGCATTTAAACTTGCATTTGTGCTCGTGTTTGAGTCCCGGTCTGGATTGTGAGTACTTTCGGATGAGTTTGAAGATGTGGATTTGCTACCATGTTTGTTACTACGAGCTCCGACATTTTCTCCACGGCTCTCTTTATCCCGATCTTTCTCCCTGTCCTTGTCTTTTTCCTTATCCTTTTCTTTATCCTTGTCCTTATCCTTGGAGGCCTGGTATAAAGAACGAAGAGAAAATGTCCGATTAAAAATTACACTGTTCGTCCTTACACTACTTTCACTTCTTTTCAGCTTATTTTTACGCATTTTATGAACGTTGATTAGTTTGATGTTATAACACCATGCTAAATGCTAAATATTATTATGGTCAGCTATCAGCTTAATAAACTAAGTATTCTGAGTTTGATTTCAGACTTGTTTGAATTAAACAAGTAAATTTAAATTGTGGGTTTCTGACGGTGACTCAGGCTTAAATTAAAGCATGTTGGTGATATTATTATGTTTCTTATTGTTAATTATTCTTTACACGATAATGCGCCCTAGTGTTAGAGTAAAACTGTGTTACAAGCTTAATTTTCAATTTCCTCAGCTGTATCAATATACAATATACAGTAAATGTGTAGCTTGCCTTTGTATTTTGTCTTTGTTTTGCGCGTGTATGTCTGTACTCTGTACAAAAGATATTAATGTTGAATGTGGACGGTTTAGTATAATATAGCCTACAGTCCTCTATAGTATTACTTTATTGTATTGACTGTAAATAATGTGTGTAGGACACAATGCATTTTTATAATGAAATTTAGAATTATAGGAGGAAAATAATGTGTACAGTGTACAATGCATCGTCTCTAATAATTTTGTGTATTGTATGTCTACGATATTCGGCATAGAGTTTTTTAATTGTATTTTGTATTATGTTCATGATTCATATACCTAATACCTATATGTATTTATGTGCGTGTATGTATGTAGCATGTACTCACACTGCCAGTAAAATCTATACTTTTCAATGCTTTAATATCATACGGACTTTTTAATAAAACGCAAGTTGTTTCTCATCAAGTATTTTGAAGTATAGGTGTTTAAAATATATATGTACGTAGTCAGACCTTGCACTTCCTTTGGAATTCCAATTCCATGTGCAAATGTTCAATGTACATGCATATTTAAAGATAATCTCGGACATTTGGTGTTGTTTTTGTGCACAAAGTGTGTGTAATACTATGTACAATGTAACGCGTAGAAAGTAAAAATATAGACAGTATTTTGAATTTTTGATTGCCAATCATGTGCATAAATTATGCCTTTTATACTCTGCAGTGTTTATATAACTTACGGGCTTAAGTACAAAGTATCATTCATTCAAAGAAGGAAATCAAGCCGGGGAAAACTAATTTCTCATAAACTAACTCCATGCATCAGCAATTTGTCAATTATAAATGTTGTACACTATGTACATTATACAAAAATATAGTATTTTATATTAATGTGATACATATGTAAGTACTTTTAGATTCTCTGCCTAGTCTATGGTCGATATAAGAAAAAAGTAGTAAATATATGCTTCTCCTTGTCTACGCCTATGTATATGATAGTTAATAGTACAGTTTGAATTTACATTGAAAATTATTGTATTGTACTGCTGAATAAACTAAAATTGAGTCATCGAAATTAATACTCGACGTATTTGTGAGTCATGAGCTCAATCAATGTGTTTAATGTGTGTAGTGTGTATTGTGTATGTATGTAAATTGAACAATGTACATATTTCATTTTAATAGGAATTCTATTTCATATTTTACTGATACACTGGTGTGATTGCTGGAACAAAAACTTGACCGCAAGCGTAATTTAACTGCTAACTCGTTATTCTGATGAGTTTAGATCTGTAATATGTAAAAGCGTATAGGTATGTGTACAAATATTTTGTATGTATGTAGATACACATTTTACATTATGGTATGAAAAAAACAAAGAACAAGCTAGCAGAATATTTTGATGATAATTCACAGAATTATTCAGATTCATGCCCATTGTTTTAAAAAATTGAGACACTATAGACACTGAATAAGGCAGTGCAAACCGTTTTTTCATCCAGTCATATTGAAACCGCCTGCGGCTAAATTGATTTAATTTCCCTTGATTTCTAGTCAGTAAAAAATTGAAACTACATACATAAATATAGACGATACAATCAAATAATTCCTGCTCATGTAAGTAATCTACCTTTTTGCATAAAATATTTGGCAAGGAAAACATCAAAAAGCTTGTTGTGTACAATGGTCGAAAATTGACCATTTTATGTTTACTGTGCTTGAAATTGTTTGTATGGATTAGAATATATTATTTATAATAGTTCACTATTAAATTTTGAAGGGAAAATCATAAAAATGTACTTAAATTGTAGAATTCTATAATTTGGTGGGAAAATATTTTACCTTGCTTGTGAGATGTGGGCTTTTAGTCTTTTCTGGTTGTGACTGTGTCGACAGTTGTTGCGGTCGCTTGTCCTTTGCTGGGCGGATTTTGTGCATCGCCGAATTGATTGCGTTTACCCATTCCTTCATCTCGCTATTTGAACCTGCGGCAAAATAATGCCGACCCTGGAAAAAAATAATCAGATTTAACATTATTCATTATTTATTTCTCGAGAGAATCATGCATTCTGTACACCGATACATACAGCCGAAATTGTCTCTGTGTGTTACTGCCACAATTTCACAAATACAAAATTAATTCTTTTGGAATGTTCACGGAAATTTTTAAGGAAAGAAAAAAGTAACTACCGAATGTGTCTCAAAAAATCCCTTGTCTGATCCTCCGATGACAAATACGTTTGCAGTTTTCTTCCTGGAGATCCTCCTTCTTAAAGAGGCCTCGCCACAACTGTCGAAATATTCGAGGTTGACGAATCCCGCAGTCTTTTCACTTCCGTCACTCTCCTCCCTCTCAAAATAGTAGAGACGGGCTTTTACTAGCAGACAAAACTGTTCTTTCCAAGAGCCTGCGGTCAAAAGGCTCCTTTTCCCACTTAACTTTCGGAGAGGTCCAAACTTTTCAGCGGCGTTCTTCAAATCGGATGCTCCTCCACGCGGAAGATCCTGTTTGGTGGTAATACAAAATTCCTGCTTAGTTATCAGCACATTCACCATTTTATTCTTATTTTTTCACTTAATTAATTTTCACATTTTCAAACTAAAACTAAAAAAACGGTTAAACATGTAAACTAGTAAAAAGACTGCGGAACTGTGTAAATATGTTTTTTCGTTTTTTGTACAGAAACAAGTTTTAATTGTTCAGTTCTGGATAAAATTGCAACTAGCTTTGAGCAGCTCAAACTAATTTCCAAAACTACAGATATACACTATACTACACACTAACACCTAAACACACTAAACTCACAAATAATGCTTACAATGGAAAAATGATGTGGGGATCTGATTCGTGTGTATAATATGCAGCATTTCCATGGTACAGCAAACACCATATAAATATATATACACACACACACACATGCACTTACTACTTACATTTTACATATACATACATAAACAGAAAAAGATGAAAACTAAATACTGAAAGGGTGAGCAGAATGGAAATTGGAAAAATAAAACGACGGCAATATACACACACACACTGTACAACAATGCAGGGTGGGCCGACTTCCTCAAAGCCGACTAGTTAATATCAACACAACACAACAACATGGAAGAACTGAACAGAACGCGATTATTTCAAACTTGTACATTGTGCATGGATGGTCCCTTTAATCTCTCCATTCTGTACATACATCATGTATAATTTAATACAAAATAAAAAAACTGACTGAAATCCATGTTATATATATATTTATGTGGATACTTGAAAAGCTACACCGTGATGAATCTCTCCACGAGATTCCATTTTCCATTCATACACAGTAGACCAAGTGATATACTTGTATGTGTATCTAGCATCGATCTATCTGCATCATACATATATGTAGGTAAAACTAAAAGGGGGGAAATGACATTACACATAATATCACACTGATGAAGGATTGAATTCTCAACAATATCCATTCTAGTGGATGGTTGATAGTTATTTTGGAGCATTATTCAGAAAATCTATCTACGTGAATATATTGGACAATACACGGAGCAATATGAAAGGATCGTATAAAATAGAATGATATTGGCACAGTTTTACTACAGTTTTCAACAATACGGTGTACTGTGTATATCATCCCCAATCTCTATCATTCCTTTGCACACTATCCTTCGTGTAGGTGTATCCTATTTTAGTACATATGAAGAAGTATCAAATTGTACCTAAATACTGTGTGTGTGTGTGAGAAATTTAAGTATACATACATACATGCTTGTTTGTATGCATGTAATTTCTGTATTTGTACAATTCTTTGTGTGATTTGCTTTGATCAACCATTTAGATTAATATTATTGATACAATTTATATTGTATTTATAGGTACGGATTTGTATTTGCTCAAGTGTCACCTTTTTTACTATATGTATGCATAAATTTATTTCAGGTATACTTCAAAATCAAGGCATTTGTGTTAAGCGTATATGTACGTATTTAAATGTGTATAATTTACCGTTTAGCATTTAGTACCAGTGTATTGTGTATTATTTGTTGTCAAACCTACTTTTTTTGTATAAATTTGTGTGATGCTATCTACTAAAATATTAAATTGGTGGATGTCAATCCACCTCCCAATCAATATCATCGTGTACTAATAATAAGCTGCATATTCTTTGTACAATGTACATATACTTATAGGATTATGGCTAGAAAGATTTTACGTTTCTATGAATCTCTTGTTATGGAGATAATGCAAATAACTGTTATACATAATAATACATACGTAAGCCAGTTCTTGTACACCAACAAATTTAGCGAATGTACATAGAGGTATTTTAATTTAATGCAAACATCAACACGTACATGTGTATGGTTTTAATAGTTATACTGTTGATATTGAAAAACGTGTTTACATTGTGTGTAAAATACATTTTTTTCTAACCTAACTCACTTGAGTTTTGGACTATTTTTAGGACTTTGTTATTAATTCGCAAATTTTCTTCCTCGCTCAATTATATATGTCATTTAAGTACGCCCATTTACTTGTCACTTGTCACATCACATCAAATGCACGCATTTGAATTTGCTTTGCAAATGTGTATGTATTGGATATAGACTGTGATAATTATTCTCATTTCACCTCACATTTTTGTATAATTGTTCAGGCACTAAGAATAAGCTTGACTGTGCAAAATCAAGTTAGGAGCCTTGTTGTAAATCGATCGTGTCGTGATCGTGTCCTATATTTTGTATGTATATTGATGAAAGTACTCCTGTTAAATTGCTTCGGCTCATGTAAAAATGTGGAGAAAAATTGTCAAAATTCGGTTACATTTTGGGACAGTACAGAATCGGGCAAAAATATTGCAATAATCACAAACTTAAAATACCTATAGCGATCTGCTTATGATGGGTCCAACAATAATATTTTTCAATAGACTAGAGTACATTGGATACTGATAAACTCTTTTTGAGTTTTATGTCAACTGTGGACTTCCACAAAAGCTGAAGTGCACATTTTAACATGTTTGAAAAGAACGACTCTCTTTACATTTTACATATTATTTATTGTGCAGCCGTGACCATGACCATGCTTTATGTTTCATGTGGTCTTTCATTTCGTGTCATGTGCCTTGATATTATTTGATGTTTTGTTTCGTCCGCTGTTTGCCTTTGCCTCTAGGTTTTTTCTTCTCTTGTAATACAGATACAAGATACAACAATGAACCAATTGTAAATAATGGATAACATATTTAATAATACAGATTTTCTCCACCGCAAAACACAGATATAAAATGGGAATAATAGATATCTTGTCTCATTGTCTATTATTCATGCGGACGTCGATTCCTTTCATATTGAATGTACATACATATTACATATGCTATGAAAGTCTGCATACATTTTGATTGAAAAAATGAAAAGGAGATCTTCGACGACAAACGACAAGGTTTTGTATTGTTTTTGTTGTCTTGTCTTTTTTTTTCCCGGTCAATAATATACGTTCTATTGTACGTGTAAGCTGTACACTGTACACTGAATAATGTCTGTACAAGGGAAAAATTGACAAAGAGTAAATTGTGTACTCTTTGTGCACTGGACTATTTAATTGCGGATTTTATCACGTATCAAAGTTAATTGTTTGCTCATACATACAAGTCATAATAATATATTCTCTATTGTATGTATTTATGATTTTCTGTGTGTACTGTACAGACTGTATTATTCACATTGACTTTTTAGAATTTAGAACACGGTTCGAGAAATGAAAAACTGAATCAATTTGATGGCTTGCAAAATTGCAGACGAATATTTTTAATTATTATCGTCATTGCTAAAACGCCAAGTACGATTTACATTGCCAACTAATAAGTATGTATAATTTTAATTTTTTTGTTATCGTCGTTCCTCTGCCAAAACTATCAATGTTTATACATTTATACATAACTGTCAATTGTCAATTGTCCGCAAAATGCAGTCATCTTGTCTCTCGTCGTTATCTCGTTGATTATGCATATCCTCTTTTTATATGACGTATTTTAAACTGAACATTTAAATGTTATAAAAGTAATAATTATTGCAGTTTGCAGTTTGGTGAACAATGAATTATTCTTAAATTGCTCAAGTATTAACAATAAACTTGGCAATTGTTGTCGATGGCATGAAAATTGACGTAAGTGAACTAATTACAATTATTATATAATAATGAATGATGAATAATGACAGGACTCATCCTCATGGCTCATGCCCATGCCTTGCATACATATTATTACACACATCTCATACGTAAGTACATCATTATAAGATTGCAAGTTTCCAAAAGCGTGCAATGCAAAAAAGTGCAGAGGTTGTCGGTTGTCGGATCTTTATTCTTCTGCTAATTCGCTGTGAACTGTGACGAGGGCATACGGCATATACACGAATATAATACATATGCAATATGTGTAAAAATATTCATTACAATTTTACTATCGAGTCACAATTAAATTTGACAATTGACACAATGTGGTGGGTTGACGATGACGATGACGATAACGATGACGCGGTGTTGTCGTCTCGTCAGTGAATGTATAAAGTATAAACATATTTAATTAAGAATAGAATATAGAGAATGACCGTTTACCTCAATATAATAAGTGTAAAATTGATATAATATGATGTGACGATGAATGCTCCTCGTCATTTTTGTACCTACATGTAACATGTATGTGTGTTTATGTGTAGGACTTTGATACATCTTGCAGATTGTGTTTGTAGCGCATCATAGTATCTGATGAAGAGTTGACGAGGGTCAAAGCAAAATTCATTATGCACAATCTGACACTTACTGACTCACTTTTGTGCATTGTACAAAACAATTATTCCGCTTTATACAATGCTATGCATATGTATTCAACATTTGACTGTACACATGTTAATTATCATACGTAGTACCGCTGACAAAGTCTAAATAAAAACAAAAATAATGATATTTATTATGACGATATATAGCTAACCAGCAGATTGAGAACTGAAACAATGTACCTATGACATTGAGTCTCCTGAGCTGTCACACTGTCGCCGATCTTGTGATCTTTTTCACATTCCACACTGAATTCAGAAATATTAATTAACAAGTATATTTTCTCACTGCTCAATTACTAGAAAACGTACGATAGTCCTCAATCCAAGCCAATTATGCGTTTCTTTTCATTAAACATTCAAAATTATGAGTGCATCAAATCAATTAAACTTTGGATATTTGATATTTGGTACATTATGTATCCTATTTTTATGAGAGCTGAGAGAATTGTAGATTATACATACATTATACATACATGGCTTTGCTCTAAGCCCTGACTTGTATTACAAAGCTCTATTATAGCTTTCCCCGCGTTACTAACTATGCATACATAATGAAGATAATTTGCTCCTGTTGTGTGACCAAAGCAAGGTCATTTAAATTTTACATAGTTATGTTTCTACACATGCAGTTCCTTTCAGTCGGTGCTAAGTATGTACCTATTTGTAATAATTTTTCATGAAAGCTATTCATTATTCATTCGCTTTTTCGATGGCCCATTCTCTGTCTCTGCGTAAATCAATAAAGAATAAAAAACCGAGGAGCCCTTTTGTTCTTTGGGTTTTTTATACTTGTTCAATTTTTAATTGGCCTTGTCTCAATTTTCTATGGATAATAAGTGTAATATTAGAGACAGTTATCGTTATTTGTATGCATTGGGAATAGTGCACAGTGCACACAATACACAATAAGAGTTATTAATTTATGAGCTGACCAGAACATAAATGATAGTAACAATTAATTGTTATTTATTATCGATGACATCTCATTGTATTGGGTAAATGGTCAACACAAAGCCAAGTATAACTTGATTAACTTTTCAATTTATTTCTCTTCCGAGTTTCTTTTCCGATAATACTCTGCTTGATTCATGTATCTACACTACGCAGTATATAAAGCCAAATCAAGGAGGAAACGGAAAGTACATACACACACGGTAGTGATGAAATATCTCGTTGAATAAATGCAAATCATTATTCTCGTTTCCAATCTCTAAAGTCTTTGACTTTGGCTATAAGCACGTATCAAGATCTATGCATACTTAATATATAATACGGACAGGGGTTTAGAATTGGCAATGAGTTGATAAGAAGAAAGAATTTAGCATTTTATTTTCAGTGCCTTTAGATAATATGCTCACGTCATCAATTGACATGGCCGAACCTCTAATCAGTTCCTTCCCATTTTGAGCAGTAAGGCGGTACGTCAAAATTGAACAAAAATGAAAACCAAATCAATTTCCCAACTACCTCTGATACTTTTCTCTGATGTGCCGTTCAATTACACAAACTATACATTATATTGAAAAGATCTGATGCATATCATACTAAATTGTATACGATAAACTAAATATGAGCAAACTAATGCAGGAATGACGATCCGTCTCTTAATTCCATTTGATCTTCACTTCATTTCGGCGGTTCAACTTTTCTCGAGTCGAGAGCAGCCAGATTCAGAATTCCCAACAAATCCTTGTCTATATATGGAACGAGAAAAGGAGACCGTTCCAAATGTGAAATGCGCAGAGGGCAGGCAGAGAGTGCAAAAACAAAAACAGAAAAAAGAAGACGAGTAGATAGATATTATAGTATGTACATAGCGAGTAGCGAGTCTTCAGCATAATATCCATCTACATAATAGTGCTCGTGACAGACATAGTTGAGAGTTGAGACTTGAAATGAAATCAAAGGGGCGGCAGGAAGAGGAAGTGACAGCTAGAGAATCACAATTACTCTCTTTCTCTCTACATAATATCTTCTGTGTATTCTCTGTTATTTGTTATTTGTAGTATGCAATATCAAATTTATTATGCATGATCTTCAACGCTTTAGTTTTTCGTTTTTACTTCCCTATATGCTTAAAATGTAGACATCACCATCATATCATACTATCATATAATATTATTACGTACATGGAAAATATTTTTTCCCAGCTTAAAATTGGTATCTGCGTCCTGTTATGAAATGTAAGATTCATAAATTCAAGGCCTAGTCTATAACTTGAAGTTTTGAGAGTACTCAATGTATAGTCAAATGTTAGGTGTAGGTAAACACATTATAAAAGTTCTCAACTCATAAAATGTAACATCATGGCGACATGATACATGATGCATGCATAATATTTAAAAAATTACATACTAACTAATGTCAGAAATCACTGTTTTCTTTATCTGTAGATTGTAGATACTACAGAAGTTTATGATTTTACAAATTATCATCAGCAGAAAAGAATAGCAAGAAGTTGTTTTGGCCCAAATACCATTTTTTTAAAACAGCGAAGGCTAATTCGCTACTCCAAAAATATTGCATAAACAAAATATAATCTTACGTAATTAAATTAGAAAATCTTCATTAATTTTGCAACTTACATTATGATAGCAATTGTACTTTTCTTTCCTAACAAGTGAAGGTTCAGAAATGCTCAAGTTTAAAGTCATAAAGCTATATCTTAACTCGTAGAAGAATAATATTTTACGAACCGTTCATCAAATCTCAAATCTCATAAGCTTAATCAAATAATCGTTAAGATTTCATTGCAAAAGTAAAGATGAGATCAATTAAGCTATCACACTATTTATCATATTTTCATCATCTATTTGTCCCTAACTTAAGCAATATTTAAGTAAGCGTCTTTGAATCGAATTTTGACCCTCTGGGAAACTTGCGACATTCAACATTAATCGGGAATCTGTTGGAATTTTCGAGCAAGAAAATGTGTGATGAGCGTAATGACAGAGATAGATTTGGTTTTGAATAGTGTTGGGCGACTCGATTTTTTCTCCATGATGCCTCTCGCTTGCGTTTTTTACCCTTTCAATAAAAATAACAAAATGCACTTTATTCTTGTACATGTGTATGCACAAGAATACACACGAGATACATACATGCATACATACATATGTACTTTGACTGAAATTTACTTCTGCCGTACACACTGACACCTCCATATTTACTTTGCATTTTCATTGTCT